>JAOPJG010000226.1:0-34393 GCA_027478255.1 Dispira simplex | reverse complement strand
ACAATCCAGGGTATATCTGACATAATATGCACGACCTGCATATTCATGCCTACCCTACATTTCGATGCTTATTCATGGGTACCCGATGGAACTACCCAGGACATCAATATTGGGGTCTACCTCTCTTCAATGGTCTGGGAGAACTACCACCATTTGGAGTAGTGCCTCCTGGCACTACAGAAGTAGCAGATGTCATTCTCGAGAAATTTGTAGCTGTCATTGACTCTAAGTTTCCTACTCCATTTAAATAGTGTTACACTCCAAAACATTGTTGTCCAAATAAGGAGAACAATGTACAGACCAGTAGGTCGATCAGTCTTATTGGAGGCATCTAGCCCCCCCCCCCCAATGGGATATAATTGTTGTTAGCAAGGAATTATTTTGGAGAACCAATCTTCTACTCATATCTTTATTGAAATAAACTTAGTCTTAGCAGGTTGAAGTTACCCTGACTTGGGCGAATATCACATTATGTGATATCATTGTATCACTCGATCCTTCTGGCGTGTGGGTCAAGTTGTATACTGTGATCCTGGTGTGGTAGCTACACACAGCATTGCCAAACTATGGTGTGAGGCTAGACCTACATCGTAAACACACAGACATTGTATCGACCATATGGGTAGCTTTTTTTCAACTATATAGCGAAAAATCCGCCGAAGTTGAATGGGTCTCCTCACAAAATCCTATTGGTTATGTTGTGGTTGGTACTTTTTTTTTTACTCCAAATCTCTATATAGGCCAAAAAAAATCACCCATATCGTTTATAAAGGCGAGCGCAGTGATAGAGTGGTAAGTGATATTCAGGATTCATTGCCATCTTCTACCTTCTGATTACCCTTATCTTTCATCTGTGTTACCCACATTTCCCGGAAGAGACCGTCTGGTTTAGCCTTTAGCTGTTTAAAGTTACCTCGCTCGGCAATCTCCCCATTTTTAAGGACCAGGATCTGATCCGCGTGTATAATGGTGCTGAGACGATGGGCTATTATGAGACAGGTAGTGCTACCCAACTTTTTGGTAAGTGCGGTCTGGACCTCGCGCTCAGTAATCATATCCAACGCAGAGGTGGCTTCGTCCAGTAGTACAATTTTGCCGTTACTCAGTAACCCGCGGGCGATGGTCACCCGCTGGCTTTCACCCCCGCTCAACTTGGACATTTGTTGGGCCGTGGCACAGGTGTCGTAACCTTGGGGCATAGCCATAATCCGCTGGTGTATATTGGCCAAGGTAGCTGCGTGAATGATTTTATCCTCGGTGGCCTCACTATTGCGGGTGGCCGCTCCATACCCGATATTGAACCTCATGGTATGCCCAAAGATAATAGAGTGTTGGGGAACCAAAGATATATCCTTTCGCAGGTCGAATTGGGCAACCTCGCGTATGTCCTTGCCATCAATGGTGATTTTCCCCGAATTTACGTCGTAAAACCGCATAAGAAGGTTAAAAATAGTGGTCTTTCCGCCCCCAGAATCGCCTACGATAGCGGTCGTAGTACCCGCCGGAACTTTGAAGCTGATGTTTTTAAGGGTGGCCTTGGATGCCTTGTAACCAAATGTCACGTCATGAAATTCGATTTCACCCCGCAAAATATCCCAGGGCAGCGCATCCGGGGGGTCCACGACATCCGTGTAATCATCCAGAAAGCACAGCAAAATGTTGCACTTTTTTAGCGTATACCAATAGCGATTGCCCAGTTCAAGGAGGCCAAGCAGAGGGGAGTAAACCACGTAAAAATGGGAGATGAAAAACATAATGTCACTACCGCTCATCGCGCCTTGGTGGTAATACATCAGACACATCAATATACCGACCAAAGTCAACGTATGTTCCATCAGAAAGAGGTAGTTCTTCACGTTTTTGAGCAGCACATCATTCTCAACCCCTTCATTGTACGACTCCCGGAGTTTTTCTTCGTAAGAGTGAATGTGAAATTTTTCTCCGGCGAATTGCTTTACCGTGTCTGGATTGTGCAGGGCCGAAAGGTTGAGACTAACATCGAAGTTGTCTGACCTCAACATATACCGCAGCTGCCATTTCAAAGGGCTCACGGCGAAATGATTGACAAATTTGATAAAAATTTTACCAGCAGCAAGGGAGAAAAAATAGCGAGGGTAATTCCAGGCGTAATTAGTACCCATGGTCCATATCCCAAAAATCTCAGGACCTAGAGAATAGACCAGATCAAAAAAATATTCACTGATGGCACTGGAACAAGAGTTGCTCAGCTCGTGCACCCTAGCACTGTGGGTTCCCCTAAAGAAGGAAAGTGATCGTTTGCTAAACTCGCCGTAAATGAAATCGGAGATCTTGATTTCCAGATAATCACGAATTGTACCACTGGAGATGTAACTGGTGAAAAACGACGATCTTTGAATGGCGTGAAACGTGCGGACAATTCCCAAACGTAAGAGCAATCCATACACCACGGCTTCGTTCTCCAATGAATCTAAAAACTGCTTGTGGTAGTAAGGTTCCAAGGCGGAGATCCATTTGGCGAAATACCGATATGTCGACCCAAGCACAAGGCTCCGGACTACCTGCCAGTCTAGTGGGTAAAACATGGACCATACAATCTTTCCCACCCGCACGATTCTGGTGAAGAGGTTGTATTCCTTGACGCTACACTTGTGGATGCCCATGTAAGGTCCACTGGTCACACACTCGCTTTCGTCTTCGTCATCACTGTCTTCATCGCTGTTCTTGGACTCGGCCTTTTCCTCGGCTTGTTGCGAACTGGCTGTGACGGGGTCAAACCAACCTTTTTGGTTCATGCGTAGATAGACGAACAACGTGACCAAAGAAATAATGACGAAAAATATTTTGCAAGCTGAAATGGTCGGAACCAACCAGTGGCGAAAGTACCCCGACGTTTCCAAGGGACACTGGGGCCATATCATGTAGTGTGCTATGTGATAAAGTTCCACAAGTTGTGACGAGAACAACACTAGCCAGGGAGCCATCCACATGGGCCACCGGCTACGACAAAAGGGGGTTATAAGTGAATTCAAAAGAGCCAGTTGGTGGAGCCAAATATAGTAGAAGAGAAGCCCTACCATGACGGATTGGCAAATGATACCCTTGATTAACCAGGGGTGCCAATCGGCGGGTGTCAAAGGATCACTGTAGAACACCGCGTAGCATACCACAGTAATAGCATATACCGACAAAAGGGTGTAGTGAAATACTTGTTGAATCAAGTAAACTTTCAAACCGAATAGCAAGTGACCTTTCTTGTTCTTCCCAGCATTTGCATACTGTCTAATATACACAGAGACATCGCAAGGGTTGAGTAGTCCCGAGGGGATAGGTTGCGCGTTACAGTACAATACAAAGGCCGTAAAGAGCAAAACAGGCGAGGCCGCGACCAAGTTAGGGTGGAGTCGAGCGTGATAAATCACAGGCTCAAGAGTGGCTGCATACGCTACGACGAGACTGGTAAGCGAATACGCCAACAGTCTTGACTTGTCCCCTACGAGGACTTCCTTGGTAGCGGTGACATAGTCTCGGTAAGAGGTTGTGGGCATTTTTAAGTGAGTTGAAAACAAAGAGCCCTTACCAACCAGTTGGTTGCTAGAAAAAATAACGAGAGAGATAAACGGCGAATAAAAGCGGAGGGATATATCGCCTATTTAACATGAAAAATGGCTGACAGAGGAATTAATTATAAACAAGACCGAATAGTAGACGGGGGTTCAAGCGAGGGCGAGAGTAAAAAAAAAGACATATGAAACGGAAGATATCGTTCAAGATGGATTATTACCTCACTTTTGGAAGTAGATTTTAATGGCTCGGAAAGAAGAAGGGTGGAAGATGAACGTAAAAGTGTGAATATTTATACCCATCCAGTTGGTGGCTGAGCACAGGCACCATTGTTGTGATGGTAAGCCGCACTTATTTTTCCTTTTGCAAGGGTGAAATGGGGATGTCTAGGGTTGGTCTTTGTCTTTTACTAGTTGTGCGAGTCACAATTAAGGGTAGCCAAGAAAAACTAACACTAAACTGCAGTCCCATTACATTTCAGAAGGCAGTCAGCGGTTTCTTCTGTGAGGGACAGCGTACTAATATAATCCGCAGTTAGAACCGCGAATGAGATCCCACGGTAATGTTTACCTTGTTTTTATTAGATGCGAGGGAGAGCTGGTGGTTCAAACATTCACATTGTGGCCTATGTATTCCGTCGGCCATGTTTTTCCTTTGATATGATCAGTTCCCACATTCAGTAAAACAGCAGTCTGCCGTAGTCCGGGCACAATCAGTACGTACGTTGGTGAACGGGTGAAGGTTCGTATTATTCTGCAAACTCGATTGGAGGGTCACAACAGGTGTGCCTTAGATATTGCGAAGGATGAGGTATTATTATACACTGGTTGGGGTTATTTTTTTTTTCTACCCATCCTATCAGTTATTACGTAAACATAGTTCTAGCTATTCTGTGCCTGAGTGATTAATTGGTAAATGCTGTCTTCAGAAGGTATCAACCCGAAGTTATCCTACGTCACATGCTGTTTGGTACCATTTTAACTGTCTGAGATGTCAAAAAACCAATGCAATCACTTTGGAAAATGTTCCCCACTCTGAATCCTTTTCACACTACAACACATATTTGTGTACACCTCTCTTTCCTCCACTCTCACGATATTGATAACCTTGTATAATGTTGTGTGGCCGCTAACTTGAAAAACAAAGGTAATATCTCTCTCCTTATACTCCTCCTTGATGGTGTTACCTTCCCATCTTTTCATTCAGTCACGTGGGTGGTATCCACAAGACACTCAGCCCTTTTATTATTGTTTACACTTTTTTTTACTGGGCGCCTTCTGGAGGAACCAGAGAAATATTCATTGGAATAAAGCCAACAGTACTCTCCATCGGTCCGTTTATCCCCTAATCACACACACCTATTCCTCTGCTTACCTTGCTATCTAATAATAATTGTCTCAATTGGCTCCGTCTACAGTGTTCAAATACTCCAATTTTATTATTATTCAAACTCACTACTGACACCCCCCCCCACTATTACGAACCAATCTTGCTGGCTTTAAATATGGCCCGTAATAAACTGGGTAACAAGTCCCAAAGCAATAACCACGAGGCGTTGAGCACCTTGGCAACCGTCATACCCAACATTTTCAACGATAGTCAAAGATCTGGCACACAGCACCGACGCAATGCCATTGCCCTCCGAAAACTTCAGGAACTGTGTGGTTCGTTAGCTGCGGAAGATGTGGCCCAATACATGGCCCAACGGAGTGAAGGGTGTCCTTTGGTGTGTGCGTCGTCCCAGTTTCCTGGGGAATCTATATTTAACCATGAGTTTGTACGTAATCTCAACAAAGTCTTGCCAGTGAAACGGCGGGAAACTTGTGCGGAATTGGTGATGCGGTTCGTAGCCAATTTCGTTCAATACGGTCACGATGTTGATCTGAAACAAGCTACGGAACGGACCGAAGACGAAGACGAGGAAGACACCTTGACTTCACGATTCATCGAGTTCCTCATGCACCATTTGCTCAAGGGGTTCAATGCCAAGGATAAGGCGGTAAGACAACGTGTGTGTCAACTGGTGGCCTTGTGCGTTAATTCCCTGGGAGAAATCGACGAAGAGTTATACCAGGAGCTTAAAGTACGATTGTTTGAGCGGATCCACGACAAGGAACCCGCTATCCGGGTTCAGGCTGTGGTAGCCCTGTGTCGTTTGCAAAACGGGGAGGAAGAAACTTCCAACGGTCAGTTGGATAACGTGACCAAAACGTTACTCAATATTTTACGGTACGATCCAAGCGCTGAAGTGCGTCGGGCCGTCCTCGTGAGCATCGTTAAAAGTCCCCTCACGTTACCTCGGATTCTGGAGCGATCTAGGGATCTAGACACTGTGAACCGGCGCTTTGTGTACCTTAAAGTGATGAAGGAGATTGGGGATTTCCGTATCTTATCGATCGACGCCCGGGAAAAACTCCTGTCTCACGGTATCCAAGACCGCGAGGCCTCGGTGAAGCAGGCCTGTGTACGAATGTTGGCTGAAAATTGGTTGGGGTACACCAACAACAACCTGGTGGAATTGTTGGAACGCCTAGATGTGGTTAACAGTACGGTGGCCGATACCGCTCTAAAGACCTTGTATCGTTCCCATTCGGAGATTCCGGGTGCGTTCAGTTTTACCGAGGAAGTGTGGGAAAACCTCACCCCGGAAACGGCATTTTTGATCCGTACCACCCTCGAGTTTTTCCAGGAGTCCGGCGCCGAGGAGGAACTTTATTCCACCCTTCCTGATGCCCCTAAGCTGGCCGCGTATATTAAACGATTCATCCATACCCTTGAAACCGCTGAGGACGAAGAAACGGAGACCAATTGTATTTTCATTATTCACCAGTTGCTATTAATCGCTAACATCTGTGATTTTGCCGACGAATTGGGGCGGCGTGAGTTTTTCAACCTGCTTCGGGAGATGTTACTGCTGCCGGAAATTCCTGAAAACCAGATGGAAATTATTATCGACATTTTACTGAAAATTTCGGTCAACGAACGCGATTTCACCCGGATTATCGTAGAGACCATCTCGGAAATTCGCTCCTCGGCGGACGATGAACGCGAGGACGCGGATAACGATAACGATGCTCAAGGTATGGAACAACAGCTGGAATTAGTGTTGGTCAAGGTCAAGTGTTTAATCCTGACCAAACTCTTATTGGAGCGATGTCAGGAGAGCCTCCGTGACAATAATACCTTGTTTGGGCTACTGAATGAGTACATCATCCCGGCCATCCAGGATACCGAGGCCTTTGTACAAGAACTGGGCATCGTGTGTCTTTCACATTGTTGTTATTTGGACAAGTCTCTAGCCGAGGAGAACGCGGCCGCTTTTATGCAGGCGGTGCGTAAGGGAGAAGGGGACATCCGGGAACGGGCCCTGATGGCCCTTGCGGATTTAGCCCTCATGTACCATATCCCCACTTTGTCCCGTAAACTAGATCGGGAAGATGAAATTGAAAAGGTCCTACACGAGTGTTTGGAAAGCAGCGAGTCCAATATCCAGGCCATTGCCACGGAAGGTATTGTGCGTTTACTCTACTGTGGCAAGTTGAGCAACCCGGTGACCACATTGGAAACCCTCTTGGTCCTCTACTTCCATCCCATCACGGCCGACAATCTACGGTACCGCCAGTGTTTAACATACTTTATGCAGGTGTTTAGTTATTCCTCACACGATAATCAGAGAATACTCCAAGAGGCGGTGGTACCTACGTTGTTGCAGTTGATCAAAATCCACCGCTCGACCAACGATGGAGCAACCATGATTACACCTTTGCAGGCAGCTCAACAATTGGTGGACTGGACCGATCCGCGCATTCTCCAGACGGCCTTGGCCAAAGTACAACGTCGCCTGCCACCCATCGATGAAGGATTACAAGCCAATATCGCCATTGAAGCCCTCAAAGTGGGACTGGACGCCACACCGGGAACGCGTAAAGTACTTATCCAGTTCACTAATCGACTCTACGTTAATGAAGCAGCGGGTGAGGCACGGCTCAAGGTGCTGGTGGCTCTCATTATGGCGTACAAAGAACTTGAAGTGATTACCGACGCGGTGACCCGCAATGCTCTAACTCGGTTCGAAAACACTGTATTCAAGGCCCTCATGGTGTTGGAGTTACTCAGCCCTGGCGTCATGTGGGACCAAGACGTAGTTCGTGGGTTTCCGGAAACCCAGGAAATATACCGGTTTATTGATCCCTTGACCCAGAAGCTATCATTGTTGAAACCTAATCTTGTACAGCGTAAACAACCACCTCCGCCCAGCCCGTACCCTTCTAAATCGGTCATTGATCCCAATTTTGTTCCCGCCAAGCGAAAGGGGGAAACAACTAGCAAGGTAATTATAAAAGTTGAACAGCTTCAGCGGGATATTGACGCAATGCTTTTGGACTCGGATGACGATGCCGACGGGGGCCTTTAATAGGGACCCCCTCGTCGTTACCTGAGGGAGTGGTGATAATGAACGGGAGTTTGCCTTACAGGATCACCTCTATTTTCACTGTGAACTCGGCATCTGATTCCTTCACTTCTCTCCCCCCCCATCTTGCTTCTGCTTCAAGCAAATATCAAAAGAGGACGACCATTCATTTATGTAATGCTCTCCATCACTCCGATTTTTACAGTGAGCTGTGACAGTATACATTAAATAGTTAGTTTATAGATCAGCCTGTCCTTCTGTTACCCCTTCTCTCCCCTCATGCTTATATTCCATTGTGCCTTTATTTTCCGTGTGCTCCATTAGACATTTTGTGATTAGAGCCTGCAAGGAATGACTTTGTCCAGTACTCGTTGTTAGGATCTCACTTTTCTAGGATTGCCTTGCATTCTAAGTGAGTATATCCGGGAGAGAGCTAGCGAGGAAGTAGAAAGGAAATGAGTTGTTAGCGGAATGATATTATCACTTCTGTGACCCGAGGAAAGCAAAAGAAATGGCGATGGTAACGATTGGATACGTGTTTCTACCTACGATGGTATATTTTTTTTTGACAATGACTACTACTAACCAGTGGAACTTTATACTTGCTTTCACCCTTGATTCAATGCGATGCTGGGACCATCTTTTTTTTCCTATTCTGCTGTCACGTTGGTGATGTTCACCAACTATTATAACAACCGTCGCTTTTCGACTTAAAAACACCCTTGCGAACCCCTTATGCCGGGACCATTCTATGCAATTGCGTCATTGGTTTGTTTGTGGGAATATATGGACGGAACTATCCCGCACACTCTTTGTGCCATGCTTGTAACCTGTATGACCATGACGTTAGGCCATGCAAAAATCGCCCCGCCGGGACTGATATCCTCGCTCTTGTGGTCATACCATTGTTGCAAAGAGGATGGGGGTACCTTGGTGATGTCAACAAGGCTGAAAAATGTGGAGTCACATGATTGTGCCTTACGTAACCTCGACTGTGTATCCATTGCAGGGTTCTCTCACAGGACAGCTTGACATTTCTATGTTATTTATTGGTCCGCTGTCTGCTTCGTCCAAGTAGCCACTTTTACAGAGATTTCGTTTTTACTGGGAAGAGGGAGAAACCCTGTTGGGCCGGTTTGGTTGTTGGCTGGCTCAACTCCATAATTACCATGGCATCCTCTAATGAAGTTTTCGATATTTTTTTCCGTTTCTTTTATCTCGTAGAACGGGAAAGAGATCGAGGGTAGGGTCGATGGCCCTTCCCGATACGGTGAAAAAGTAGTACAGCGTGAATGTAACCCCCCACCGTTACACACACCAGCCAGCGACCAATATAATATGTCTGGTTTTTTTTTCCGGCTATATAACGAATAATCCGCGAGAGTTCAGTGGTCTCTCATAAATTTCTATTGGTTAAATTATCCACAAGTAATTGCCATTCCTGTGCTTCAAATCGCTATAGTCGAAAAAAAATCACCCATATGTGGCCATTCTGGTTTTTTTGTATTTTTTTCTGTGTGGCCAATTTTCTCCTTTTTTTCTCTTTTTCTCTTTCTCTCTCCCTCTGTCTTTTGTCCGTCCGTGTGGACAAAATTTGGGGGCCTTTAACGTAGTTGTTTTCCTGACTTTTTTTCCCACCCCTACAGAGCCTATTCATGCGTGAATGTACAGGCGTGCAAAAGCCATGTGTAGATAAATTTAAATATAAACGAAAAATTGAGTCACTGAGAAGAAATTCAACCAACAGCGGTTAACCGTATCTATAAGAGAGATAGCATGAGGTACTTCCATCGACGAAGACATTACATAAAATCAAGGGGGAAGTAGGGATGTCCAAAATACATATGTTCCTTAAACGACAGCATCATTGCTCTTCACAAGCCACCAATGCGCATTGGAAGCAAAGGTTGATATAAACCCTTTGGTGATCCAGTCTATCACGATTAAAAAATCATTATCTATGCTGGGGATGGATCAATTATCACCATTCGGCTGTCAGTTGGAAGAGGGGGTGAATTCTGGCCATACCGCTCGGCTGAATGTCCGACGACATCCCAATATTCGTAAACATTCAGCTATTGTTCAGGCTGGATCGGAAATAGGCATATGAAAACAAAGCTGATATTGAGAATGGCCCTTTGTAAGGGCAGTGCAGCTGTACCCTCATCGAATCATCGGTGTTTTCTACACAAGCCATACCATATCCAATGAAATATTATTGGTAGGACAGGACGGGTAAGGCCTCCCGTCACCCGAATGGTAGAGACAAGAAAAACACACAACAGAATCCTCTTTCTCGATGAAGGGCGCTGGGACCGCTAGTTGCACAAGGTTCGCCTTTTATTCACACTAGCATTCGCGCTTTTTTCTGGTAACCCAAAGGTCGAAAACCGGCGTCGCTGTTGTACCAAGAAATATGTCTTCACTACGGGGCTGTCCTCCTCTTTCTCTTTGACGGTATCCTCTAGTGCACCCAGCACCGATGATGGTTAACTAACCCACAGTGTCCAATATAGACTTTTCCTGCTCGGTTACTCTCAATTCACTTTTTTTTTGTTTCCATTCGTTTACTCGATTGAGTGTCACCCTAGTTTTTTTTGCGTACTCTCTCATATTGCATTTATCATAGCCCATCTCGTTGTTTTCCCTTTACAATTGTTCACCTTGTTACTGCGTAGACGAGTTACAGATTAGACAGTGTGGCTCACCGCACTTCGTTACTGCCCATTAGTTTCGTTTTACTTGTTTCCTTACATACCTTCCTAGCTTGCAAGTCCAAAGCACGAGTTTCCGCCGATACTGCTGTAAACCGCTTTTTCTTTTCTTGGAAGGGCATACTAGACCGAGTCACCCTTCCTCATTCCTTCTAGTATAGTTAAACGACTGAGACCCCGGTACGAGTCCAAATTCAAAAATAGCACAAGAAGCAAAGCGGGAGCCTTGTATATTCATAACATTTATTGAGACAACTATTTATACCGCGCTGACACTAATATCCGATAGCTTCACTATTCCGTGCTAACCTGCAAGGGGTAGGTGGCGTATTCCCCCCACCTTCATTCTTTACCACCTATTTGACCCAACCGGATATCAAGTGTGCCCGATTATATACCATCTATCCCTTTTATCTGAGATATCTGGGGGCTCATGGTGTTGTAAAATCGCTTACTTGGTTTGTTCCCCCCGACACCTCGCAGCACGGATAGATAGGGTGGGACTGCAACACACACCATGACCAGAATGCAAAGCAACTCCCGAGAAACCAAACCAAAAGGGCGACGGAAGAAGGGTTGTGTCACAGCTGGCGGGCAAGCCCGGGCATCATTCCCCAAAGACACGCTCCCTTCCACATTTACTCTAAAACCCCCGGCGAACATGGGCCGACGTACGCTCCAGCCACCCACCTCGCAGCACAGCCCAGCTACGGAGGTGGCGGTGCCCATAATATCGTCGTCCGCTACCACACCGGATCGACCCTCACAAGCATCGGCTCTCACAACGGGTGACTTGGAAAAATCCATCACCCATGCCTGGTCTCACCAGTTCTTTGGGGATCCCGACGTGCAGTCACGGTATGAAACCATGCGTTACACCTATGGTTCCCCCACGGCCCGTGAGTCCTCGGGGGAAGCGCCGGTCGTCTCTCCCAACATCCCTTTCCCCTCTCCACTCAACCTACCTAATATTACTCCATCTTCACTACCCAGGAATACCTCCGACGAACCCGTACGTGGTATGGGTGCTCCTTGCCGGTTATGGTACACTTATAAGGAACGGTGGTTTTCCTCCTGGGCCACCTTTTGTCAGCACGTGTTACCTATCATTATATTATTACTTACCGTTGCCATTAGTATTGTGGTATTCTTCGTATTTAAAAGTCGGAGCGAAGAGCGCTTTCGGCAGGATTTCGAGTGGCGGTGCCGGGAACGTTCCTCGGCCCTGGTAAATGATTTCAAAAGCTCCCTTCAAGACGCCCAGGGCTATGCAGCGCTCCTCAATAGCGTAAAAACTGTCACGCCATCGCTTTCTAACCAATTTTCGTACTACACCCTGGCCAAATCCAACCTGTTTGGTGTTAGTTACAGTCCCATTGTTAAAAATGGTGACCGGAAAATTTTCGAAGAATCCCACCACGTTTCTATTACTGACTTTGACGGGGATAGTTTTGAAACTAGCGATGATGCCGATGAATATTCCCCCGTGCTGATGACCTACCCCGATGAGGGCATTACCCCTATTGGTTACGATCTATTCTCCGACCCCACACGCCAGCAAGCGATGAAAGGTGCCCAGCTTGAATTATCCCATGTAATGTCCCAACCAATTTCATTATTTAAAACCGTCAACAACGTGACTTCTCCTTTGCCCGATCTCGGCTATACCGTGATTTACCCCGTGTTCGACAACGAGGCTCTCCGCAACGAAGACTCTGGCACCAACACCGTCATCGGGTTTGTGTCGGCCGATTACCGTATCCAAACATCGTTTAACAAATTTCTCGAAGAGTTTCAACCCGAGAGTATCCGGACACTCATCTGGGACAAAAGCGCAAAGGCAGAGCCGGTCTACGATTCCTACAACCTGACCAAAGAAAGAGACTGGTCCGACGTGTTTGTAGACATTAATTACACCGTTCTGAACCGGAACTGGACTATTCGGGGAGTGGCGTCAGAGCAGTTTGTCTCCGCCACCGTGGACACCATCTCCGTGGTATTTCTAGTAGTCATGAATCTCTTTGGACTCACTTTGGCATTTATTCTTCGTACATTAGCCCGTAACTTTTTCAAGGCCCGGCGGACCGTGCAGACTCAACATGTCGAACTGGGCAAGTCCCACGCCATCAAAACATTATTTAGCCAACAGAGCCAGGCCACCCTGCAGGCCGTGGCTGACCCTTTACTCGCGTTAGATTGTGAAGGGTATATCATTGGGGCCAATTCCTACGTCTTGACACTCACTGGATACAGTCGATCCGAGCTATTTGGTCAGGGTCAGGGAGACGTACCCCACCGGAAGACCCACATTCGGGATTTATTGGTTTCTCTGGACGCGCATAACTTTGATGAACCGTGCGCGTTCCACCACGGTGCTCGGTCCGTACGTGCCGGTATGTTGGAAGTGTGGGTGTTACAAAGGGACGGTTCTCGGTTCGAGGCCGAGGCTAATTTCAGCCAGGTCATCGGGGATACCCACCCACAATGCTTGCAAGTAGTAGTATTTCGGGACATCACCGAAAGTAAAGCCGACAAGCGGGCCATTCTCGAGGCCAAACGAAACGCCGAACGGGCCAACCAGTCCAAAGGTGCCTTTTTGGCCTTTTTGTGTCACGAGATTCGTAACCCTGCCCACGTTATCTTGGGTTACGCCGAGATGTTGCGGTCCACGCTAGGTCCGTCCAGTACCGAAGTATTGGAAGATCTGCAGTGCATTGAAACGGCGGCCCAGTTCATGGGGGTAGTGGTGAGTGACGTGTTGGACCTTACCCACATGACCGAAACCCAACAACGTAATATTCAGCTTCACAATGACGTGGATCACTTTACCAGTTTTGTACAGCGCTGCGTTAAGTTGCAGCAAAAGTTGGCCCGGGAGCGCCAAGTCATGATGGATTGCCAAGTGGACTCGCGTATTCCACCTTACCTGGTATTCGACCGTTATCGTTTGTCCCAGGCACTGATGAAACTGATTATTTACGCCATCGAGGATTCCAAGCCCCGCGACACCGTCTTTGTCAATGTGGAACTACGGTCCCGAATGCCCAGCACTGGTCGGGCCATGTTGCGCTTTACCATCCAAGTGCCCGGTGCCACCTTTTCGTCGGATAATATTAACGGTAGTCAGGGCAACATGTTGGATCAGCCCTTTGATCTAGAGCATAACTCCCTGGGTGCCAAATTCTTTTCTGCAGGGGTGTCCAAAGCCTTGGCCCTTACCATCATTCGTATAATGGGCGGCCACTTGGAAATGACCGACCGTGAGGCAGAACAAGGTACCCAGTGTTTCTTCGATCTGGAGTTTGATATCCCTGATGCCTCGGAACGGGACCGATTCCTCAGCGAACGCACTAGTCAGGACAGTTTAAAGATCCAAACCCTTCGTGACTCTGATGCCATTTCGGTAGTTTCCCCCGATATCTGCGTACGTTTGAGGTCCGCAGAAGACCACTTGTCACCCGAACATTCCACCACCTCCCCCATCACTGGACAGGGTGGTAATGGTCCACCGCTGTTCCCAGAGTCTGGTAACCGCGCTGAACAACACCCATCAAACGCATCGTTCCCCAACGTAGTGTTGACCCAGGATCCTTTGTCCGCCATGGTATCATCCGGGAACAACGGCAGCCCGGCGATACCAGAGTCTGTACCGTGCCCGCGCTCCATCAGTGATCACACTCCATACCCCAGCATCGGCAAGGTGGTCCCCGAGGATGATGCCATGCGAGCACGTCGCACTGTGCAAACAGGTCCGACGGATATGACTTATGATTTAGATTTAGATCACCCTGTCTGGCGGATGCCCCAGGATTACCGTGACAGGGTACGCCAATCACTACGTCGGCGTAGCGTATGGACTTCGGTACAACACCATCCTACCCAACTGCCCACAAGAATGCAGTCTCCCAAGCGTTCCCTCCGGGATCTATCCAACGAAGTAAGACGGTCCATCCCTTCCATGATTATGCCTTCAACTGAACCTTCCCCCGAAAAGGCTTTGCGTTCTTCATCAGCTTCCGTATCATCGTTGCCTAATTTGGATAGACGCCTTTGCACTGAGGACTTTGGTAGACTTTCCATCGGACCTTCGAACCCACTCGAAGAAAAATTCGCGGCCACTCTGTCTCGGGGTATACCCGATGCCATCATGACCCCCCATAACGAAAATGGTGTTCCCACGTGTGCGACTTACCTACCATCACGAACGAATACCGCATCGCCCCCGTCTTCAGCGTCTACTCCATGCAAGGCATCTTCTTCGCTTACGGTTGATACGATGAATTTTAAGGCCAGTACCGTGACACCCCAAATTGGTACCATTTCTACTCCCCAGACTTCGGCGTTAACCTTGAGGGATACTCCATCTGACACAATACCATCGGCGACTTCTAGTCAAGATTCTCGCGCTACGACGGCCCAATCAGCCCGTACAAAACTCAAAAATCTTCGGAAACGAGCTCCGGTCACTACTGCTTCCAGTAGTGCCAAGTCACCTTCTGTGACGCCCCCTCCGTCTCTTGTGCCATCCCATCTCATGGGTCAGCGAGTTTTGCTCGTGGAGGACAACCTTATTTGTCAACGGGTGACGGCCAAGATGTTGAAAAAGAATGGTTTTCAAGTGGATATCGCCAATCACGGCAAAGAAGCGGTGGAGATGGCCGAGGATGTGCTTCGCCAACACACTGAGCAAATGAACTCACCGTGCCTTGCCAGCCCCTTAGGCACCCCTACGGATAATCCGTATCACACACTGGTCAAAGAATACGCGTGCATTGTAATGGATGTGGTTATGCCAGTGATGGATGGTTGTGAGGCTTCCCGTGCGATTGCCGCCCTGGGTTATGAAGGGCCAATTATCGCCCTAACGGCCAACTCTATTGAAGTAGAACGGCAGCGTTGTCTAGATGCGGGAATGGCTGCCTTTGTAACGAAACCTGTCAAGGAGAAAGATCTCATTGCCTTGGTATGCACTGAAATTCAACGGCATGCGTCGTAATTCTCCTTTGGCTGGTACACTGTATTGTCTTTTCCCGCGAGTTCTGCTTAGCCCCGAGCATGATTATGGCATTTTGAAAGTGTCTGGGATACCAATGTATAGCCTGTTAGATAGAAAAAGCGAATACGATATCTGCTGATTTTTTTTTAGAATGAACCGGAACCTATTTATTCCATGAATATATTGTACACTATATTGCTGTTTGTTGGAAATGTTGTACCTTTAGCTATGACAACCAAATATCCGTTGCCACAGATGTATCTATTACCCATTAAAAAGCATGCTTAGAGGCCACTCACCTTCCCTTTCTTAACGATTAAAACGGGGAATCAAGCGATTAATTATTGGTGTAAATTAATGTTCTACAACTGATTTAATGATATTAATTTTTTTTTAAAAAAAAGTAAACTAACTAGCTACAGTATCCTTAGCAATGTCCTTCCATGCCAGTCTGATCCAAAAGAAAAAAAAATACAAGTATAAAAAAAGACGAGGATGGCTCGTATAAAAAAAAAAGAAAGAAAATACTGTTTGACGCTCGTACTTTCCTAATAGACTCTTTGACTAAAATTATAGTGTCCAACAAGCCCAGAAATGCTTTGGAGGAACCGGTCGACTAACAAAAAAAAAGCACCAAAATATTAGGATACTTACCCAGCTTGGGTATTACAGTGAACCTCCCGTAGTTCCGTCAACCTTTTACCTACAGGTCATAGGATAGGTTGGAACGTAGCCATTTTTCGACCACTTCCACCGGCATATTCTTGCGCTGGGCATAATCCAGCACTTGGTCTTTGGTAATTTTACCAATGGCAAAATAACGCGAAGCCGGATTAGCAAAGTACAACCCACTGACACTGGCCGCGGGAGTCATGGCCAAACTTTCCGTCAATAATATACCCGTTTCTTCGGCCACGTTGGCCAAGTTCCACATGGTAGATTTCTCGGTGTGGTCGGGTTGACTAGGGTAACCTGGTGCGGGTCGAATTCCTTGGTATTTGACGGAAAGCAAGTCGGAGGCAGCGAGTCCTTCCTCGCTGGCGTAACCCCAATAGTCTTTGCGGACCCTTTCGTGCATGTATTCGGCAAACGCCTCCGCTAGCCGATCGGCCAGGGCCTTGACCATGATAGAATTGTAGTCATCATGATCTCGGGCGTACTGTTCGCTTAATTCGTTGCACCCGAAGCCGGCGGTCAGGGCAAACATACCCAAATAATCGGGAACTCCACTCTCCAGGGGCGCCACGAAATCTGACAGGCAATAGTAAGGCTCGTTGGAATCACGGTCCTTTTCGGCCTGTTGTCGTAAACCGTAAAAAGTGCCCGCTACACTAGTGCGGGACTCGTCGTGGTACAGTTGAATATCATCGCCTACGCTGTTGGCCGGGTAGAACCCGATGATACCAGAAGCCTGGAGGGCATCCTTTTCCAACAAATCCCGGAGCATCTCCTGCGCTTCGTCGTAGACCTTTTTCGCTTCGGCTCCGACGGTTTCGTCCTTGAAAATCTTGGGGAAACCCCGGTTTGGATACTTGCCACGCAGTTGCCACACTTGGAAGAAGGGGTTCCAGTCGATGTACTTGAGGACCTGACGAAGGTCAAAGTCCCGGAAGGTCTTGGTGCCCAAAAAGGTGGGACGCACCGGGAGAGGCTGGCGTTTCCAATCGATTTGGAATTTGTTGGACCGGGCCACGTCCAACGCCAAATAACGGCGATCCTTGAGAGAATCGTAGTGATCCTCCCTAATTTCTTCGTACTCTTCAGTGATATCCTCAATAAAATCCTCCCGTGTGGACTGATCCATCAGGCTGGATGCCACTACCACGCTACGGGAGGCATCCAACACGTGGATAGCCGGGAACGAGTAGCGTGGCGAAATTTTGACGGCCGTGTGGGTTTTGGAGGTCGTCGCTCCCCCGATCATTATAGGCACTTTAAGTCCACGACGCTCCATTTCTTTGGCCACGTGAATCATTTCGTCCAGAGAAGGGGTGATTAACCCGGAGAGACCAATAATGTCGGCCTTTTCTTTGATAGCGCTGTCAATGATGGTTTCGCACGGGGTCATCACTCCTAAATCGATGACCTTATAGTTATTGCAACCCAAGACCACACTGACAATGTTTTTACCAATGTCATGCACATCACCCTTGACGGTAGCGAGCACGATGGTACCATTGTAGTGTTGGCTATCATCGACCAGGCCCTTTTCGAGAAGCATCCGCTGACGTTCTTCCTCCATAAAGGGGATGAGATGGGACACGGCCTTTTTCATCACACGGGCGCTCTTGATTACTTGGGGTAAAAACATTTTCCCCGAACCAAACAGGTCCCCCACGACGTTCATGCCGTCCATGAGGGGTCCTTCGATTACGTTCAGTGGCCGAGGGTAAAGCTGGGTATCCAAGCGGGCTTCCTCGGTGTCTTCCAAAATGTACTTGGTGATGCCCTTGACCAGAGCGTGGGTCAACCGCTGGCTCACAGGCCAGGAGCGCCACTCTTCAGACTCCACAGCTTTACCTGCGGCATTTCCTTGGGTTTCCGCATAGTGTAGTAGTTCCTCAGTGGCATTCGGGTTCTGATTGTGTACCGCGCCCTCACAAATGGCCAGAAGATCTTTGGGTATTTCGTCGTAAATCGTTAAAAACCCTGGGTTGACAATCCCCATATCCAACCCGGCTTTGATGGCGTGGTACAGGAACACGCTATGCATCGCCTGACGAATGACCTCTTTGCCCCGGAAAGAAAAGGAAATGTTGGATACCCCTCCACTAATTTTGGCACCCGGCAAGGTCTTTTTGATCTGGGCGGTGGCCTCAATGAACTCCACCGCGTATCCATTATGTTCCTCCATACCAGTACAAATGGTCAAAATATTGGGATCAAACACAATGTCCTGCGGGTTGAATCCCACTTTGTCCACCAATAAATTGTAAGAACGGGTACAGATTTCTAATTTGCGTGCGCATGAGGTAGCCTGACCTTCTTCATCAAAGGCCATCACCACCACCGCCGCGCCGTACCGTCGGACCAGGGTCGCCTTGTAAAGGAAATCGGCTTCCCCTTCCTTGAGACTGATACTGTTCACGATACATTTACCCTGGCAGCATTTAAGGCCGGCCTCGATGACACTGAAATTGGACGAGTCAATCATGAGCGGCACTTTGGATACGTCGGGTTCTGTGGAGATTAGGTTAATAAACTTGGACATGGCGACAGCCCCGTCCAACATCCCTTCGTCCATATTGATGTCCAAGATCTGTGCACCATTTTCCACCTGGGACCGGGCGATGGCCAGCGCTTCTTCGTACTCATCGTTCACGACCAATCGGGCAAACTTACGTGACCCGGACACATTGCAACGTTCGCCGACGTTTAGAAAATTGGTGGTATCGTCATAGATCAACGGTTCTAGTCCGGACAATAGCATCTTGGAGCGGCCCAGATCTTCCGGGGGAACCCGCGGGGGGAAATCCCGGCAGGCTTCGACGATGGCCTGGATGTGAGCGGGAGTAGTACCACAGCACCCACCCACAATGTTAACTAATCCGTCACGGGCAAATTCGGACATCTGGGCGGCCATCTGTTCAGGGGTTTCGTCATATTCCCCAAAGGTGTTAGGTAACCCGGCGTTGGGGTAACAGATCACATAGGCGGATGTAAAATTGGCCATACTCTGCATAAAAGGTCGCATTTGAGTGGGACCCAGTGCACAATTCAACCCAATGGCCGTGGGTTTAGTATGGGATACCGAAATAATAAACGCTTCACCGGTCTGTCCGGACAGGGTACGACCGCTTTGATCCACGATGGTACCAGATACCAAAATTGGCACACGTGGATAGTCACCGGCTTCTATCAGAGATTCGATAGCGAACAGGGCTGCCTTCGCATTGAGAGTATCAAAAATAGTTTCCACCAACAGAATATCTGCACCACCGTCAAGGAGACCGCGTACCTGCTCGGCATAAGCCGTCACCAGTTCGTCAAAGGTAATGTTACGGAACGAAGGGTTTTCCACCGAAGGGGAAATCGACGCCGTACGATTCGTAGGACCTAGCGCACCGCACACATACCGGGGACGGTCGGGCGTTATCTGGGTCATGTCCTCACATGCCCGACGGGCAAGTATGGCAGCTTCCTTGTTTAACTCGTAAGCCAGGTCCTCCATGGCGTAATCGGCTTGGGCAATAGAGGTCGAGGAAAACGTATTGGTCTCAATGAGATCTGATCCCGCCCGGAGGTAGTTCATGTGGATTTTGTACACCGATTCGGGCTGAGTGAGCACCAGTATGTCGTTGTTACCCTTGAGATCTTTAGGATGGTCCTGGAAGCGTTCCCCTCGGAACTGGGCTTCGTCCAGACGAAGGTCTTGGATTTGGGTACCCATGGCCCCGTCCAGAAAGAGAATGCATTTACGAAGCGCCTCCGCTAGATAAGCAGTGGCGTCGGGGCGCTCAACTTTGACTTTGGCGGTAGTCATGGTAACTATGCCCTACTTGCCTTTGTAGGTATGATTTAAACGTGATGTTTGTTTTTGTTTTTTTTTTCGGAATAGAAGTAATAACAACCCCTGTAACGTGTGGAAGTAGTAATGAAAAATAATAGTAATGCTGAATAACGCAATAACAAAAAGGCAAGAAAATCGTCCACTGCAGCACTATCAGTGGATTATGCTTTATAGATATTTCTTTTATGACACACCATCGAAGATATTCTTGTGAGGGCCACTCGAATGCAGTTGTGAAAATTCCTATAAAGCCAGTAAAACAGTGAAGGAAAATAACACACACGTGATAACTTTCTGTTTATAGGCAGTGATGATTGATTATCTACTATGGAAAGGTAATTTTTTTTTTTGGTATGGTCCACGCGACTTTAGGGTATTTGGTGTCACTCCGTAGCTGTATATTATTGAAAATATTGGTATTTTTTTAAAAAAAAATTTTATTTTATACTTTGTTTCCTTAGTTTCATTTTCTCCGTTGACCAGTGCTAATGGACGACCTTCAGAAATTAGAATACCTCTCTCTGGTAAATAAAATTGCCAGCGAATTACAAAACCACTTGGGTATTGCCGACACGGTTGTGGCAGAATTCGTGATTGACCTCCATGACTCCAGCCCCGATTATGCCACTTTCCAATCTAAGTTACGCGAGACAGGGTGTGAATTCCCTGACTGGTTTGTCGAAAATTTGAACCGGCTGATTACCACATTGCGACCTAAATCGCGTACCCAGGGGAAAGGTACAGAGGAGGATTCCCAAGGGAACGTCCCCACCAGTGTTAACGAATACGATGTGGACCGTAAATCCCAGGCCTTTCCAGGGTTGGCCATACGGGACAGTACCGACATGATACCCGTCAAGCACGAAGAAATTGCTGATAATATCATTAGCGATTTGGAAACCTTGCTCAAAACTAGCAAAGAAGAAGCCGGACTAAGCCGGCCAGATGGGAAAAGCCCACCATCTAGGGGAACTCGACCCCGGTCCCCTTATCCCTCACATTCTCGTGAACGTCGGTCATTTGGTTCCCACCAGCCCCAGTATCAGGATGATAATAATCGTCATAAACGCCATCATAACCGTAGCCGGAGTCCGTCTCGACATCGTGGTGGGTCACCAACATATCGCGACCGTCGCCCCCATTCTCGGGAATCCCGTTCGAGAAAATTTCACCACAGGAGTCGGTCCAGGTCTCCCACTCGGAATGAAGTTGATGAAAAACCGATTCTTTACAAGATTTATGACGGCCAAGTGTCTAACATGCGCGAATTTGGAGCCTTTGTGACCCTACGACAAGTTCAAGGCCGGCCGGAAGGGATGGTGCACGTTAGCCAGATTGAGGCCAAAAGCCGGATTCAACGTCCATCGGATGTCTTGAAACGTAATCAGGCTGTCAAGGTCAAGGTGGTTTCAGTGATTGGTAGTCGCATTGGTTTATCGATGAAAGACGTCGATCAACGTACCGGGGAAGATCTTACTCCACATTTACAACCCCGGCTCCCGGGCACTGAGGCAGATAAAAATACCCAGATTCGACAACGTCCCCCGCTGGACCCTGATAGCCTAGTAGTGGTGGACACCACGCAAACCCCTGAACCTACGGCTCTGAAGCGGATGCCCTCTCCAGAAAGGTGGGAGATACAACAGCTCATTTCGGCGGGTGTCCTTCAGCCTCAGGATCACCCAAATTTTGGCGAACAAAACGGGATCCTCAATTATGAGGAAAATGAAGAAGAACTGGACGTTGAACTCCGCGAGGATGAACCCGTGTTTCTTAGAGGGCAAACCAGGAATTCACTCCAGCTCAGTCCCATCAAGGTGGTCAAAGCCCCCGACGGTTCCTTGAATCGGGCCGCCCTGGAAGGGGCGGCTTTGGCCAAGGAACGTCGGGAAATAAAACAACAGCAAACAAATGAGGCCATGGATGCGGTACCCCGGGATCTAAACCAGTCCTGGGTGGATCCCATGCCCGAACCAGGGGAACGAAATTTCGCCCAGGACCTTCGTGGGATCACTGCCTCGGGGCAGGTCGGTAAGGACGACGATATGCCCGAATGGAAGCGAACCCTGTTCAGCAAAGCCACCACCTACGGCAAGGTTACCGATCTCACTATCAAGCAGCAACGGGAGAGCCTACCTGTATACAAGCTCCGTTCCAGCTTGGTCCAGGCCATCCACGAGAACCAGGTCCTTATTGTTGTAGGGGACACCGGGTCAGGTAAAACTACCCAAATGACTCAGTATCTCTACGAAGAAGGGTTCGCCCTCCGGGGCCGCCTTGGTTGTACCCAACCCCGTCGGGTGGCCGCCATGTCGGTCGCCAAGCGTGTATCCGAGGAAATGGGTTGTCGAATGGGGCAGGAAGTGGGATATACTATTCGGTTCGAGGACTGCACCAGCCCGGAAACGCGCATTAAATACATGACCGACGGTATCCTCCAGCGGGAAATTCTGTTGGACCCGATGCTCGAGGCATATTCAGTCATTATCCTAGACGAAGCCCACGAACGTACCATCGCCACGGACGTACTGTTCGGCCTACTAAAGAAAACGGTCCGACGACGGCCTGATCTGAAACTGATCGTCACGAGTGCCACGCTGGATGCCGAGAAGTTTTCACAATACTTCTTCAACTGTCCCATTTTCACCATCCCCGGACGAACGTTCCCTGTGGAAGTACTCTATACTACGGAACCCGAGTCTGACTATTTGGATGCCGCCCTGGTGACAGTGATGCAGATTCACCTTTCGGAACCCCCGGGGGATATCCTGCTCTTCCTAACCGGTCAGGAAGAAATCGACACTTCGTGCGAGATCCTGTTTGAACGTATGAAGGCCCTGGGTCCGATGGTGCCCCAGCTCCTTATTTTACCCGTGTATAGTGCCTTACCGAGCGATATGCAGACCAAGATATTCGAACCAGCGCCGCCGGGCAGTCGTAAAATTGTCATTTCCACTAACATTGCGGAAACTTCTGTAACCATCGATGGTATCTTTTACGTGGTGGACCCAGGGTTCGTAAAGCAGAGCGTATATGATCCCAAACTGGGGATGGACTCATTGGTCGTTACACCCATTTCTCAGGTCCAGGCGCGTCAACGAGCTGGTCGGGCTGGTCGAACGGGTCCTGGTAAATGTTACCGTCTATACACGGAAGCGGCCTACCAAAACGAAATGCTGCCCAATTCCATTCCGGAAATCCAACGGACCAATCTGGCCAATACGGTGCTGACCCTCAAGGCCATGGGGATCAACGATCTTCTCCATTTTGATTTCATGGACCCACCCCCGGTGCAAACTATGTTGACCGCCCTGGAACAACTATATTCCTTGAACGCCCTGGACGACGAAGGGTTACTCACCCGGCTCGGTCGTCGTATGGCCGAATTACCTCTAGATCCGGCCTTGGCCAAGATGCTCTTGATCTCGGTGGACTTGAAATGTAGCGAAGAAATCCTCACCGTGGTATCGATGCTTTCTATTCCCAACATTTTTTACCGCCCCAAGGAAAAGCAAGCCCTGGCGGACTCACGCAAGGCCAAATTCCACCAACCTGAAGGGGACCATTTGACCCTGTTGACGGTGTTCAACGGCTGGAAGGCGAGCAAGTATTCCAATTCGTGGTGTTCCGAAAACTTTATCCAAGCGCGTAGCATGCGACGGGCGTTAGATATTCGCAAGCAGTTGCTGGGTTTCATGGACCGCTACAAACATGATATGGTAAGCTGCGGGAAAAATTACACCCAGGTACGACGGGCTATCTGTGCGGGATTCTTCACTCACGCGGCTAAAAAGGACCCGACTGAAGGCTATAAAACGTTGGTGGAAGGCACCCCCGTGTTTATTCACCCTTCCAGTGCGTTATTCAACAAGAGCCCCGAATGGGTGATTTACCACGAACTGGTGTTGACCACTAAGGAGTATATGCGGGAGATCACGGCGGTGGAACCCAAGTGGTTAGTTGAAGTGGCACCTCGGTTCTTTCGGGTGGCCGATGCCAACAAGATTAGTCGTCGCAAACGACAAGAAAAGATTGAGCCCCTGTACAACAAGTTTGCCAAACCCAACGAATGGCGAATTAGTCGCGTCAAACGTAATACTCGCGCCAAACAAACCTTTTGAAGATGGCAGACTGGTGGAGCCAAGGAAAACCGAGGGGTTGCGAGCGAGATTTATTCGGTGTCTTTTGCTAGTGTACCATTAATAAAGATATAGAGAGTGTATTTATTATTACGGAATCATGTACAAAATTAACCTTAAAATGATAGATAATAGTATAAATTATGACAACTACAATGGACTATATGAGGCACTGGATATAAGGTAGTCCTTTGGAGCGGTTTACTCTCGGGATAATGGCTGATCAAATCTCCACTGAGTGATCTGGTACTAGCGAGTATATTATTGGAGGTCAAAATAAATGTATCAGACACAGGTATTTTGTACAAATTATGCTAGTATTAAAAATTAAAGGAGAACAGGCATACCCATTCTGGACTCACACACATATCCTGGGGACAACCATGATTAGCCACCATGTATACTTACCGTTGAATGCCGAATGGGTTTGCTGACGAATACCATTAACGAACTCTTCAAATACTTTAATATAAGGGCGTAGGGACGTTTGGGTGGCCAGCAATGATTTCCTGGAGATATTGGCAGGACTGGACTCCCCTGCGGTTTCTTCTACCTGACGCAATTCCTCGATGATTTGATCTAAAGTGGGAACCTCCAGAGGGTAGAACGTGTCGAACTGGTCAGGATGGATGTGAAGGTATATTCGACCGGTTTTCGGATGTACACAAAAAAAGACACTGGAATAAATGGTTAATTCCCGTGGTGACCTTGTCATGGACTCGATGATAGGTGTACTGGATAATAATCTCACGTTTTACAGTGTTGGGAGCAGCCGGTTTCCATCCTTTACACTGTAGGCCAGAGTGGATAGATTGGTCAGTTCGATCATGCATGCCAGGAAAAACAGCAAGTATATCTTACATTAGTATACACTTCTGGCGGAAAAAGGGAGCCAGCTGTGAAACTGGAATAATAATAACATTATGAACGGGCCATATTGGTTTGAGTGCAACTATTGAATAGCTGAACTGCAGACCTAGTTTGGAGATCACGATATCCAGGATAGCCCATTTAGATTCGAATGTACTGTCAGGCTTCGTGGGCCATGAATTTCGTAATTCCTTACACATTTCTAGGACAAGTGTCGTATAGCAGGAGGATAACACCGCACAGATAAGAAAAAAGTTTATACCACTTAATATCCATTCTAAATGTGAGCGATGCAAATTTTTAAAATTAGAAAATCCTTGACAATGCCCTTGAAATTCGAGTTTAAGTCTAAGATGAGTGGTTTTTTTTTCGTCTATATAGTAATTCGGAGCGAAAATGCACCAACTATAAATTTAACCAGTAATGCTTCGTGAGAGATCTATTCAAAGCTGGCGGATTTTTCGCTATAAAGTATCACCCATATGGTATGCCTGATAACCCTCCCGGCATTTCTAGCGTATCAATCCTATTTTCATTGATTGCTGTCACAAGTGGAGACTGGCATCATTTCCCATGCTATCGCTGTTTGAGTCCATTAGCATAGGTGTACCTAGGGTGTTTACCGATATATCCCCAATGAACGCCTAAGGAGGCCCTGATAATAAAGGAAAAAAAGACCCGCATTTCGAAATAGTTTTCATTTTTCATGTCTCAGTGTGTGCTAAAGTCACATTCTTTATTGGCGAGACATACCCACAACCTCCAAAGTTTTACTGTAAAATTAGGCCTTGATGGCGTACACGCGAGTGGGGAAGTGCTTCTCCTTCTTCTTTTGGCGTTCGGTACGCAGAGACAGTTGGTGAGAAGTCAGCTGGCGACGAAGGGCACGGGTCTTCTTGACTCGCAGGTCCAAAGGCACGTATTTCTTACCCTTGTAGAACAGGCGGAGCTGTTCGCGCTGGGTCTGGTTGATGACGGTCAACACACGACCAACGTTCTTGCGGGCCTCGTGAATCTTGTAACCCTTGTTACCGGCACCACCGACCTTTTGGACGCGAAGGCTGGCGAGTTCAGCCTTTAGGTTGTCCAGAGTCTTGGTGAGCTCGGCCTTGGATTTGCCGCGAAGTTCGGTAACTTTGACTTTGGCCTGGTAACGCAAATTAAATTAGCACAAAGTAATCCAAATTGTAGAATTTAGAAAGAAAAAGTTTCATCGTACTTACGAGTTAGTAACAGAAATATGCAGTGCACATATTGTACGCAGTTTGTGTGCATTCACTTGCCAGAGGAGGGCCACTATCCTATTCCACGGAATGAAAAGCGATCGCACCTATTCAGAGCTGTGTAACCAGATGTGCCGTCTTTCCCCATTTTCCCGCCACTTCGAATCGTTCTAAGCTCAACGTGAACGATAGATCAGTAGCTCCTTAAGGGAATTTGGGTCCTAAAACTTGGTTTCGCCGAACGCAATACTACCCGTTTCTCCCATCGCAAAACAAAAAGAAAACAGTGGTCACATTGCTACAGTTGATGGACTGGATGGTGATATGAGCGATTCCCCACTACTGTGATTGGAATAGTTAATTCTTTCGAATTGCCTCATTCACAGCGTTTGACGTTCGTCGACAAACGCCAATATCTCCTTCCCCCACTTTTTATCTGATCAAAAACGTATACTATGCTTTCCGTGTTGAAAAACAGAGTTCTGCCTAGGGGTCGATCTATAAGCAGACGGACAGACGGATGGATGGATAGATTGGTCGAAATGGAGATGGGAAAGTCGTGGTGTTTCGTTTACGTGTTACGGGAATAGCTGGTGGTTGCAAGGATGGACGGATGGGTACCTTGGAGTAAGACTGGCACAGCGTGGTTGCTTTAAACGATGATATGACCTGATTACCTACCATTGTAGTTATTTTTCTATACTAAAAAGTGACGGATGTGATTACTACACACGCTTGTACAGTGGAGAGCAGAGTATAGAAGCAAAAGAGGGAGATACGAGGTAACCACCAAAGCCTTATTTTTATGAAACTGGCATTTAGTCCCTATGGGCTATATTCTTAGAGGTGCGTGTGGCAAGACCTATCTGTTCCCAACTTTTCCCCATTCCCTTGCTTCGTTTTTTTTCTTGGTAAAATGTTTCCCAGATCAATGGCTAGCATTTTTCCTGTGGAAATTACTAAATATCACGTGACCACACCTTTTAGAAATCGGTAACAGTCTAGAGGTACTGAATATTGAAATGCCCAGTAATTGAAAGGGTAAGAATAATTCCAAGTCACTGCAACGGAAAAATAGCCAACTCAGACCCATCGTTAGCATTCCGTTACACCATTGTATTTCTAAATTCCATCATTAGTAGCCGTATTCGAAAAAAAAAAGTTAAAACCGAATCTTCCTCCGTCGTCAACGGGAATAACCAGCATGATGTCAAATTCTAATAGTGTCCGCATATCGCGTACCTTGCAAATAGTCATTTTCATGTGCACAACCTTGGTTTTACTCTTTGCGCCGCAAGCTGATGCTAACATAGAAAAGAGGTTCATCACCGCGCTCACTCCCACTAATCCCCAAGTGCGAACGTGGCTAGACGACTGGGCCAATGAGTATTCCTGGTAAGTAATGTGACGGGCTGTGCTGACCAATGAAAAGACTGCGTCAAGGAACAGGTAGACATTGTAGCAATCCAGGCTAGGGTCAGCTAGTGCTGGTGCTCTACGAGGAATGACACATTACTTCGCTTCGTTACCCCCACACATATGGGGCTTCTTAAACGATGTTTGTTAGTTTCTAGAGGACGGTTCTGAAGTGGCATCTGTATCAATAGGATGAAAGTAGCAATTGGGCGAGGAAGTGGGTACTCGTCAGGACACTTGTATACGATGCCAGACCGCGAGACCGGTATATCCCACGCGTTTCTCCCGAATAATGATCCCATCCGTAATTTTTTTTTGGGCTAGAACCATCACCGTCTTGTCTGCTTAACTAATATTCTTCCGGTTAACTGTTTTGCTGCGTTACGTATATCCTCTACTTTTTATGGACGGCATGGCACCAATTCTCAGGAAAGTACTCGTACCAAGATATTCCATCTTCACGCACGAACTGCTTTACCCATTTCCACCCGAAAAGATCAACATCACTTACATTACTTATTCCTCGGCGGCTAACGATGCAGGTTTATACCGCAATTTACCAGTAGAACGATGGTACGTACTCGCAGATCTAACGGTTGGTCAGAGGTACGAAGCGCGTGTGTCTTATCCAGCCAGTACTCCTACCGATTTCTTATTGGACGTATTCGAACCCAAAGAAATGCTACACGTCCTTAATATTTCCTTACCTACCTACGAATCATCGAGTTTCGAAGAATCACAGACAGATAACACAATCTCTTCCGCCGCCACCGCTATTAAAT
Source organism: Dispira simplex (assembly GCA_027478255.1). Classification (NCBI taxonomy): domain Eukaryota; kingdom Fungi; phylum Kickxellomycota; class Dimargaritomycetes; order Dimargaritales; family Dimargaritaceae; genus Dispira; species Dispira simplex. Next base: position 5,789 of record JAOPJG010000226.1, on the reverse strand, counting down.
TCTTACGGATCCGGGCCTTGTACGCTGGTGTATCCCATTTACCTCACCGTGAAAAACAGCCATTACAGTACAACATTGTTCTCGAGGTAGTTTACTTTTACATACCATTTCAGTCGTACAAGTTGGTCATTATCATTGTGTTGACCATTTTATTCGCCGTATTCATCTTTAATCCTGTGGCCAAGCGGGTCATTGTGGCGATACGCGATGAACGGCCTAAACATGAATAGCGGTATCCCCAGGGCAAGCATTATCCTGTGGGAAAGCTGGATCAAATAAATATTTAAAACTCTATAGATACCGTTATTGGTACACAAAAAAAGGAATCAAGTAAAAGCAGCACAGTGTCATTTAGGGTAACTACTGTCCAACGGTATATTACTTCTCTTTATAGGCCAATTCTAACACCAAGTATTTATGGTCAGATGCCTTGTAATCGTGGTTGCCCATGACTTTCGATAGGCACCTGAATCCCATGGTCAATGTCCAGTCCAGTTTTCCCTTGTATAACCCATAAAAGTTAGTCAGGGTAATGTCTCGTTTGGTGTTCCAAGGGTCGGTGAACCCCGGGTTTAGGGCCATCTGCAAGATCCGTTCTGGAAAAATCTTGGGTCCATAAACTGCCAAACGACGGTTAGTCAACAATTTATCCAGTAGAATGCCTCCTGATTTCCCTTGTGCTATAACAGTTTTTTCCTGCGAAATAACCCTGCTCTCCCCTGTCCGATAGAATTCCAAGACATACTTGGTAAGCCAGGCAGCCTCGTTGTGCCCCAACGAACGCCACCGAAACTGATCACGACAGTATTTTGGTACTAACCGAGCCCACGAATGAGCCATGGTGTTTAAATCACCGAAAAGTAACTGATGTGGAAACAGCGTTAGTTGTTGATATGCGTCGTCCAGAATTTCCGCCAGTTGCCACACGCGGTGACTCAGTCCGCAAAACACCTCCAAGTGGGCCGAATAAGCCAGTATGGGGGGTTGTCCTAGTGGACGGATGGTCGCCGCAAGGGTCACTCTACCTCCTCGGCGTGGTTCGCGAAATTTTATGCCTTCCTTTTCCCAATTAACGGGTTGGTACTGGTGAACAATGGCGCGTAGATCCATATCGAATTTACTAAAGACAGCGTTACCGTGGAACCCTCCGCCCTGGAAAATTAAACGGGTATATATCCCAAAAAAAATCATGCTCGTTAATGCCGTTAAATACACTACCCAGTTGAAAAAAGAAGAACCAGAAAGGCGGCTCTTATAATGACATGTATACAGAGAGTCACCCATTCTTGACGGACTGATCGTGGATCCTGTTGTAGTCTATGCAACGTGCCTTATCATGTCGAAACTCAGGCTTGCCCACCCATCCAAAAAAGGGAATAAGGGGAAGCAAATGGCAGTAATATGTTCACAAATAGCTACACTTTCACACGAGCACGTAATTTTTCGTCTTTCGTCACCCCCCCATGGCCTACATAGTGCACTTGCTTTCAAACCGGACTTCACTGTTGCCACAACTCCCATCCCACTCTGCAGGTTTATATCGTAACATATCGTATTGCGAAATACTACAGAGAATAACTGCTTGAGAAAATATGAGGGTCAAGTTAGACCCAGAGTGCTTACCTGTGTCAGGGTGTCCCGAAGGGGACTGTGCAATTCTTCAAACTCGGCTACAAACCCACCATTCCACCCTAGCGTGCGAGCGATAATATTGAACTGGTCGGTTTTCCCACTACGAACACAATGAATATCGAGTTCCTGCAAAATGGCAATGTCGGGGTCCACCTGGGCCAACGTCTTTAGAACGGCGTCCAATTGGTAACCACGTTCAATGTTCCATTGTAATACTCGTAATGGTCTATTAATACTGGTTAGTGGTTCTGGGTTAATGGGTCGAGCGTCCACCTGAATAGGTACACCAGGGGTAATGGTGGGGAACACCGGTATAACATGGCTAGTGGCAGTGATACTGTCCATGTGTAAAAAAAAATTCACTACAACAAAATAAAATAAAAAGGAGCAACTCCGTTTGAACAGGGCCAGTTCTAGAAATAAATAGGAAGGAAAGAGAAAAACGGTGGAAATCATAGTAAAGCAAGACTGGTAGTAATCAGTACGGCTTTTACTTCTACGGAGCGAATGCTTCCAGACCCAAATGATAACAATACAACTGACAAGTTCGAGATAGAGATTTACTAAAACAGAGCCTATTTTTATAAGTATACGGATAAATAGACGAGATATAGAAATTACCAATGGGAATTGATCCATCTCACTACTGCTGGCTAACATGAATTAAATCACCGAGATACTAGTAAATTATAACTTGGATGATAGCCTAGAGTGCTTACGTTGTTCCATGTACAAGTAACTTCAAATGGTATTACCCCACACAATCCTTATGCACTAGGGACAAAACAAAGCAAAGAGAGCGAAGCGGATGGTAAGTGATCGTAAGCTATAATGAACAGTATTGTTATAGAATTTTGTCTATCAACTGTTGGTGTTGATGTGCCAATTTGTGAATTAGATACTAGTGCTACTGATCAGTCCTCGGGGTATATTGCAACCCTCCATGAATGGAGCAGAGGAGACAAGAACCTCGACCAACTCAGACCACTGAATCTTCACAGACTGGTGTGTAGTACAGAGTTTTATACAGACATGTTGGTTGATGGGTGTTCTCTGTCTCTGGCCATTAACAACGTCATTTGGCCCACATTCACATATGCCCCCACTGAGATTTTAGTTCACGTACTGAGGACCTTCACTACCTTTGGGCCAACGTTTATCTATATTTAAATATTGTTTACACTTTGCTTATCTGCTATTGTGTATGTCCCCGCCGTCTATCACACTTGTTTATTGAATAATGCCACTTTAAAGGGTTGCGTTTATCCAAATACCAACAATATATTATATGAATGGAAGAGGAATCGCAGAATCAATGGCATCCATGAATTTCTTGAGAATGACATCTGGGTGATTTTTTTTCGATTATGTAGAGATTCGGAGATAAAAATGTACCAACAATGACATAACCAATAGGAACTTGTGAGAGTCCCATTCAACTTCGGCGGATTTTTCGCTATATAGTTGAAAAAAAAACTACCCATATATTGTACTTTATTGATAAGCTGGGTAGTAATGAATAGTATATAAAACTGGAACATATCTAGATGTGCGGTAACCCGAAAAAAATACAAATACATGGGATATTGATAAATATATACCACAAACACCTTCAACTACACCGTGTTCCACTTCCATAACAACACTAGATAAGTTTTAAATGTTCTTGGACATCATGATGGCCAAAAAATTTTCAGTAACTTCTTTCTCGTGTTCGGCACGTTCTAGAAGTGGGTCATGAAACTCAATGGTGGACTCTGTGGAATTATTGTAATTTTCTTCCAGGGGGCTTTCCATACACAACTCGTCAAAATTATCTAACATGAAATCTGGATCCATATCTTCCAGGCCTGATGCCAATCCCTGAGGATCCATATGACCAGCAGTTGCTTTCTCCATGATAATAGCACCACTCCCACCTTCCCACGTGAAAAGTGCATCCTGTAGATCATGGAAAAAAAACCATAATCTTCGAAACTCTGGGCGAAGCTCATCTAGGACCATGGTGAAGTTATTCCAAGATTCCATGTGGAAACGCTTCAGTTTTTCAATAGCTTCAATGGACTGATTTGAGACCCAGTGGTGAACCATTTTTTTCTTAATAGAGGGATGGGGTGCTCCACCTTGTACGGATTGTGCTTCCCCACGTCCAACCAGATTCACTTTGGCTGGGTCAGCTGCTGCCTTCCCTTTACTCCCACCGGCTACACCCTTGGAAAGCAGGGTGTGGCTGGTAGTATTTTTTCCCGTCACAGTTTTCATCAGTTTAGTAGTCGCCAGAAGTGATAGTTGACAGCAGGAAAACCCGATGATACATTTCCAAACAAAGAGATATAGGAAAGACTCGCACTCATCAATAAATGTGAGATGATTTGTGTGACCTGCAAGGTTGAGAATACTCATAAAAGGTAGAGTACCTGTGCGCGACAACATTTGGTCCACTACATCGTCATTCTTGAGTCTGGCATGATCAAAATCAATCAACAATGGCACTGGATTCTTTTTGGTTTTATCTGACTTGTCCCGGTCAGGCATTTCATTTTCTACTACTAGTACGTTTCCCTCAGATAGGTCCTGGTGGTAAACACCATATAGCCTATGGAGTATAAAGATGATTAGAAAGAGTCATTTGAAAAAGCCCTGCACAACTCTGTTGAAGTCTGATGCCTTTTCAGGAGGGAGTTCAGTGGGTACCTCAGATTCAGTGTCATAAGGGTGCAATGTGGTCATTGGTTTACCAGCTGGGGTTAGGAGTAGTCTTTGGTGAACATGCTCAACCCACTCCTTAGGCTCATCAGGGTTCTCGGATTCAGTGGATTCTCCTTGACTCACCAATGGACTACAGTTGGTGACCATCTTGAGTTCACCACAATAACGTGACATTGTGTCATAACACCACTGACCCATTTGGCCCATATCCCCATGCACATCCTCTTTTTCAATACAAACCACGCTGCCGTATTTCATTGTCAGAATCCCTTTTCCCATCAGGGGGTTCTTCAACATGAGGTCTACTTTTCTGATATGTTTGAAAATCCACACTTCATTGGGCACTTTGACTGTGTTGATTGTGCCATCAACCTCAGTCCAGGACTCCTTAAGAACAAACATGAGTTCACCTTCTTTGGACAAGGAGGCCAGGTGACAATGAGTACGATGTCCGAAAAGGTACCCACTGGATGTGATTGGCTCTGGGTCAACATACACAGACTCACATGGACCTTTAGCACATTGCTCGTTATTGCTCTGGTTGGTATCAAAGCATTTCACCTCCCAATGATTAAGCTTAGGAAGCCAGGTTTTTGTGGGGTTGTAGCCCACCCAATACTTGGGACAAAGGGAGAGTCGAATGTAATCGTCAATGAATTGTTTACAGCCTTCGGATGTTCTCATATCAATAGGCAATGAGGGGATGACGGTGCTGTGCATGAACAGGACAAAGTGAACCAATGGTCTGCATACTGTGATACCCCACATGTTATTCCAGTCAAACTGGGCATCCAATGTGCATTGGATGTACCACCCTAATTGGGCATATATTTTGGGCTTACCATCTTCCGTTGCTGATTTTTTAACCTTGATGACTCCAAATGCTTCCTTGATCTGTTTCTGAAATTCATCCATCTCTTCCTCTTTGGTTGGTTTCAGCTCACTCACCTTATGTTCCTTACTGGGTTTGTATTCTCCATCAGATAGGTTTGAATCATCTTGAAAGGTGCTGTACTCTTGCTCAACATCAACTTGCGAACCACAGCACCACAAGACAATATCATAGTGAATATTGGCTTCTGCATTGCAATGGACGTCACATTCTCAATGGGGCAAAATATGCCACTGGATAGCCATACCTGGCAGTTCATGTTGCACTTCTGCTATGACCATACTAATTAGGAAAATATAGTCAATAATCAAGGGATATAAGTCACGTTCACTTCTAGTTTTGCAACAACCTTTTGGGATTGGCTTAAACCAGTTATTCATGCTTTTGCAGAGCCGTTGTTTCTGAGGGTCAAGATCCTTGGCCTTGTTCTTGCGGGGGGATTGTTTCTTAAAGGACACGTTGCCTTTGTTCTTGCAGGGTGTTGTATGAATAAAAATAAAGACACCAAAAGGAAATAATTGAGACTTCACTTTATTCAAACAACTATTGTTGAACA
>JAOPJG010000225.1:0-34399 GCA_027478255.1 Dispira simplex | reverse complement strand
GATAAGCACGCAACTCACTCTTTGCATCCTCAAAGGACTCGGGGATGAAAAAGGGCAAGCAACCAACTAGAAGCTATGAAATGGGGTACACACTGCCAAAGGGTGGCTATTTTCTCAATTTTCGCAGCTGGAGAGTGCTCTACCAAAGAAACCAAACCTTTCCAAGACTTAAATTCGGAGTTCACTGACAGTTCGAGGTGTGACCTCGACGATATTGGCACAGGCAATACGGTCACCAACAGCATTGTGAACCACGACCGAGCGACCGGCAATAGAGTCGTCACCAGAGAGATGCACATCAGCGTCAATGTATTCGCCTACCACCAAGGGTTTGTCGGACGTGGACTTCAATTTGCCATGTTTTCCACTAAGGTCACCCACTTCGCAAGTGGTACTGGGTTCCTCGGGAATACATTTGTAAGTATTGTCTTGCGGGTTGGCCTTGTGGGGGTCGAAATGACCACCAGTGGAGGTACAGTTACCGTTAGCGCCCACGGGTAGTTCGTGGATATGGTAGGAATATTCCGAGGCCTGGTCGGTTGCGGCGGAAATATGGAACGCGTATCTGACGTTGGTACCAGATTGGCCGCACTTTTTCCCAGTGCTGAACCATATAAAACCTTGAACCGCGTCGCCTTTGAAGATGGCCGCTGAACCGTCAACGGTAGGGGTTGCGTAAGTGGTGGCCAACAAAGCCAGAGAAGAAAGGACAGTGAAGAGCTTCATAGTGCAGGAAGAATGAAGAGGTGAATTAATCGGTAGATAAATTCAAAGAAATTAAGCGAATATCGTTAAGAAAAAGGAGTGACGAGTAAACTAATTAGTATTGGTGGCGAGAACGCCTTTTTATAACGGTCAGAAAAGGTGGGATGAGTATTTGGGATTACTTGGAAAGTCGCATTAAAGTTTGCGTTATTTTCGTATGGCTTGGGACACACAGACTGAGGCAGAAGAAAAGAGACAGAGTAGTATTGCTATTAACAATAACGGTACACCAGAATGTGTGAAACACGAGCACAATGCAACAATAACAAGTGGGTATAAGTAAAAACAGTAGACAATACACCCATTGTACAGTTGCCAGTATGGACAAGCTAGGCCAAATTGAGGGCTACTGACCTTTTCCTCGTACCTGTGCTCATTCGTGAAGTACCAGGGATCGACCTAGGTACTTCTCATTGTCTATCCCCAGAGAAAGAGCTGTTTCCCTATTGGAACCATCCCATCATAATCAGGCGAACTCCATTATACATAAAAAAACTATTGGTACATCAATGAACGACTACAATTCGCTCGGTTCCTTCAGGAAATGATGGGCCGCCCCACAGCGATCCTTTCGGTAGTCCTTCACCCCAAGTCGCGTTCATCCTCTAAAGTGCCTTTAACCTGGTTCGGAATAACTGTGGCCCGACTTTCATCAACGAAGATCCCTCAAGCGATATTTTTTATGTGTGTGAGTGTCCTCCCATTATTACTGGTTTAAAATCCCTCAACAATCGTTAATGTTTGGATAACCCGACACTGTGATTAACAACATGACAAGTGGATAGAACCACCGGATAATGAGGAGTTGCTATTTTTATACAATGGTGTCTAGGTGGAAACAATAACTACCCAATTTTTGTTTATAAACGCACAATGGCTTGAAAATATTACAGTTGTGAGGGTTGAGTGCAGTATTGTCATTACAAAAGAAGGGAACATATTTTGAGTGTGAGAGATAAAAGTACTACTGTACTCTACTTGACGTTGAATCCAGTACAAGTAGACCCGTACCATTCAGATTACATTTATATACCGCTTTAGGAAACCTATCAACTGCCGGGCACCCAGGTTTATTTGCATACCTTTTTTTTTTTTTTTTTGATGACGAATTAACTAAGGCCAAACATTGAGACCCTATGGTGTAGTTCCGGACAAGAACAGGTGCCAAGAAGTGATTCCTTCATTTTCGCTGATTTATTAAAGTATATCTTATTTACCACAACTTTTATTATCCTTCGCGATGATCAAACGGAACATCTGTAAAAGTCCGGTTTTGACGAATTATACCTTTTCCTGTCGTTTCTCTACACTTGTCCGTTTGTCCCCATATCTGTTAGATTAGTGAAGTATAAATAAATAAAAAGCAAATAAGTACGTACGAAAGACGAGATACAATAATACAGGTTGCCTAATTATACAACAGCCAAGACCCAAGCTTATGGACGGTCTTTTCGTTCTGGTCGATAATATTACACGGTTATTCGTTTCAGTTGGCCATTATAAATCGACATTCACTTTAGATTTTGACAATCAGGCCTTCAGTCAGCCCCTTAGAACCTGTTTCCTCTTCATACTACACTAAAGCGAAGATGACAAAGGGTGATGTCTCTCATGACTCTCCAATGATGGAAATATAAATATTGAGCCGATTAAAGTCCATAGCATTTGATTTCCCATCTTTCCAACACTGCCAAAATACCTCAGTGCCAATATGAAGGGACTTCAGGTACGAAATGAAATATCTCCGATGCAGTGACAAACACATTCGATGTTAATTACCAGTTGCATATTCGACCCATACTACTCTTGCCACATACTCTTTCGTAAACAAGTTTATAAATGGCGTTGCTCACTTGTTAATTTCAATTAAAAAGGCGTAAATTGGTGTGGCTTTTCCTCCCAGTTCTTTGTGCTATTACCCCTCTTCAGCTGAAGCACATACATCTTGGTTTTACCTTTCTATCTTTTGTTTTCATTAAGTTATCCTAATTTTAAAGTCATTTACCATGTCCCATTCACCCAAGTCACAACACCCCATGCCCACCATTACCCCAACCTTAATTCGGCACCACATTTGGGCATTTTATGAACTCAGCCTAAACCCAACTGAAATCCACCAAACTTTGCAATGCCTTTATGCAAGATATTGTCCTTCTTATAGCATGGTGTGCCATTGATACAATAACTTTAAGGCTAGTCATTTGTCATTAGAAGATGAACACTGCACAGGGTATCCTTCCAAAGTGACCTATGAATATAAAAGTGATACCATTGAACAGCTAGTTAACAAAGACCCATTTTTGACCCTGAATGTGCTTGCATGGGAGGTGAAGACTTCCATATGGGATGTTTGGAATGTCCTGCACCACCAGTTGCATTACCATTCATACCTTAGTACTTGGGTTCCCCATTCCCTAACATCAGAGTTGCAGAATGACCACAAAACCTTTTGCCTCAATTTCCTTGACCATTTTCAGAAACCAACCAACTCTCATCTATAATATCATGACATGTGATGAAACCTGGGTTTACCATAATAACCTCCAGACTGGCACTGGTCGAAAAGTATGGGTGCCAGAACACCAAGATCAGCATGACCCCATCCCTGCTCATCCATGGTGGATCTCAAAGTTACAAAATTTTGAATGGACTGTGCTCCTCAATAAAGTGATGATGTTTTATACTGTTTTTGATACTGATGACACTAGGTCCAAGAGTTAATAATACAAAAGGAATGGTGTCAAACCAATGGTTGGGGAATGACAGATAGCACATCCAAAGTCACCCACTTCCCAAATCATCCTCCACCAGGATAATGCAAGGCCTCATGTTTCTCACTATGGCAAGGCCTATATGGATGAGTTTGGACTCCAACTACTTAAAGCATCACCCTACTATCCTGACCTTGCACCATGTGACTTTTGGTTGTTCCCATGTATTAAGAAAAAGCTGGAGGGTAGAGTGTTTGGCAATGATGATGAGATTATTGGGGCATATAATGAAGTCCTTGGTTCCCTCCAGTGAAGTGATTTTCACAGATGCTTTGATGAGTGGTTCAAGAGGGTGCACACAGTACTTGACAATGATGGTAATTATATTAAATAAAACCTAGTTCTTATGTGGAACTCTAGAATATTCTGGATAAAATGATAGTTATTTTAAGCTAGTTATTACACCTCTTTGATGAAGTATCAGAGCTGCCGTCCTATCTTAAATGCAACAGTAGTTTTTTTTTAAAAGGGATTTGGCAATGACAAGTCAATATGGTATACCTGTATAACCCACAAGGTAGTACTTGAATAATTCGACATTGAGGGAATTGGCAGTGAAGAAAGGGGATTGTAGACCAACTCTAATTTGTAAAATCCATAGAATCTTCGAGTCTCACTTGTATAACCCATGTGATTTGTCGACAAAAGGAGGTTCTTTTGTTACGGGTGCGCCAAACGCCCCCTGTAACCTCTACACTGATTATGTTTGGGTGTACTTGAATGAGGTCCAATGTGCCCCCAACTGACTCCCGCTACTGCCACTAGGACTCCGACCGGTAGGAAGATTTATGCGTTCTACGGTCATAAGAGTGGTCTCCTAGTCGCAAACGATGTTCTCTCTCGGGATGGTCCCGATGACGACGTACGGGTGAAGTTGACCGTGAAGTGCAATCAGTAGTTTCACTGTCCGTGGCACTGCTCTCCGAGGAGGACGAATCCGTATCCCTATGGTGACGGGAACGACTTTTTCGGGAAGTCTTATGTCTGTGGTGTCGGGTATGAGAATGACGTCTTCGAGTGCTACGCCGATAGGAGCGACTTGAACTGCGCGATGAGACACGGGAAGAGTCAGTCGATGAACCAGAAGAGGATATTGACGGCGAACGGCTTCGTCGATGGTAAGAGCGTCGTGGCTTCTTAGACCGACTGTGCTTGGACCGGTTTCGGTACTCTGCTATAGTGGTTGTCTTACGAGACGACTTTCCTGCTTTTCCAATATTGTCTCGTGGTGAGGTATCAGCTGTGGTGGCAGCAGCTAAAAATGATGGCTTGGGTGGTAACTCGATAAAATTGCGACATTCGAACGTAAGGTGACCAGCTCCACCACACTTGCGACAAGTCCCTCGTTTCAGTGCCTCCGCGGCGTCACTGGATTTGACCAGACGTTCAAAGGCCTCCAGGCCGCGAGAAGGGTCCATGGGCGAAGTTGATGCTAAGGTTAAAAGTGTTATGCGACAATAAACTAGTAAACTAAACAAACCGCCAAGTGCGCATGAAAAAGCATCAAGAGTAACCAATATAAACTTGTTATTAATATTCCCCTGTGTCATTAGATGATAGATAGAAGTCCAGGCAACTAGTTTGCTGTGACCTGCAAATGTACTCCACTTTTCCGTCTCATTTCATTTGGCGCTGTCTTATACCAGGTACTTTAATGAACTTCCTACCCAGTACCGGTGCTAGTTAACGTTCGTAAGCGATTATTTCGGTTTACGTCTGTGACAAGCTAGCCGTTTAACAATACCCTACATGAGACACAAGTAGTGACAATATAGAATGGCAGAGCTTCGTTATCGTCAGATTGCCACATTCTCCTCTACTCAGGCAATCGAAGAGGATGCATCCACGTTAGGAATCAACTCATCCGTCGTTACAGATTCCACCGCTTGGCGTGTTCGTTGGCGGCTTTATCTAGTTGTTCTGGCGTACCGACTGGTCAACGCTCTGTTGGTGCACACGTTCCAAGTTCCTGACGAAACGTGGCAAAGCTTGGAGGTCGCCCACCACCTCGTCTTTGGCCCTGGTTTCCTCACTTGGGAATGGCGACACGGCCTACGCAGCTTCTTCCACCCATTGCTATTCGCGGGAGTCTATAAATTACTACAGTGGGGCAGGTGGGACCAGAGCGGGTGGCTGGTATACAGTCCCCAAGTGTTGTGTGGGTGTGTAGCCGCACTGGTCGATATTTTCACCTTTCGTTTTAGCTATCGACTGTTTGGCCCCACTATAAGTCGTTGGACACTCTTGGTATCGTTGGTGTCGTGGACGATGGGCACTTCCATTGTCCGACCGTTGGCTAACTCCGTGGAAACCCTCGCCGTGGCCGCAGCCCTATTTTACTGGCCTTGTGTCCACTCCTGGCGGTGGAGCTCCTTCGTGTATGCCTTGGTCTGGGCGGGCATTGGAGGACTACTACGTCCCACCAGTGCTTTGGTGTGGATCGTAGCAGGTATTCAACTCCTGTGGTCGCTCTACCGGAAACGCGGACCTTGGAAAACCGTCGCGGTACTGGCCATTGGTATGGTCTTATGTGTCGTGGGGCTATTGGTCTGCGTTGACCGTTATTTCTACGGACGGTGGATTCTCACGCCTTACAATTTTTATCATTTCAACGTGACTCGTAATTTGAGCACTTGGTTCGGAATGGAGCCGTGGTACTGGTACTTAATAGTGGCCACCCCGAGCTTACTGGCGACCCTGCTGCCGTGGTTTGGTTACGGACTATGGTGCTGTATTTGTGAACCAGACGCACAGAAATTCCGACCGTGGTTGTGGGTGTTGGGGTTAGTCACGCTGGGTTACAGTCTTTTACAACACAAGGAAACCCGTTTTCTGAGTTGTCTTTTACCCCTCGCTTTCACAATAACCGCGGTGGGGCTGGCCCATTTCACTGACCCTGGCCATTGCTTACACAAGGGTCGATTCTTGATAAGTAGAGACATGGCCAACCAACCAGCTCGTCCGTGGTATCGTCGGGTGGGATTTACGGTGGCTTTTTTGGTGCTTACCAACATACCTGTGACGCTCTACATCAACCTCGTTCACCAACGCGGGGTTGTGGATGTTACCCATTACTTGCGTCACCTTGCTCGGTCACAAAATCATATGCTAACCAGCGATGCCCAATCCCCACCCATATCTCATGTGGTATTTTTGATGCCCTGTCACTCAACCCCTTATTACAGTCATGTCCATTACGACGTGCCCATGTCCTTTTTGTCGTGTGAGCCCCCACTGGGCCCTCAACAACCGGTCAGCACGTACCACTACGACTCGGGCGATTTCGACGATGACCCAGCCAAATTCTTGGCTACATACATGGCACAGGTGAACCAACAGGTCCAAGGATCAGCCCAGGTCGAGAATTTCGGCCAGAACTCCTTAAAAACCACACCACTCCCCAGTCATTGGGTATTATTCGCAGTGGTCCTACCTCGGGTGCAGCCTTTCCTAGAATCTCATGGGTATAAGGAATGTCAACGGTTTTTCAACACCCATTGGAATGGTGACCACCGACGACGTGGTGATGTTGTGGTGTACTGTCGTCACTTGATTGACCAATAACAGCCGAATCATACTTTTTATAATGACATGCATTGTTATTTATTCTATAATAAGGGTGCGCGGCGTCATAGTAGTGTACTATTTTCAAGTCGATATCGACAGCTACAATATATTGCTCTTACTAAGTGACCATTTGAAACCCATAATTCCAAGCACTCCCCATACAAGATACCCTGGTTATGGGTAACGTTGTTATAAACATGATATGATTAAGGTAATAATTCTAGCTAATTTTCTGAGCATTTATAATCAATGAGTAACACATGAAACCAATCCTTGTGTGAACTCTGAGTTGAAGCCGACGGCCCATGACGCAGTGCGAAGATACTCATCACGTGGAGCGTGTTTACTCTCTGGGGCTTGTTATTCTTTTGCGAGTCAGACCAATAGCGATTCAACATAGACAATGGATAAGGCCACAATAATAACAGACTAGGAGTAGTACAACCTCATCAGTAATGTGCATAAGCAACCACACTGTCTTCTATTTCGTTTTTATCATATATATCACCGCCCTTCGCACCTGGTTCATACGCAAATGGCCCTAACGCATTAACGGTTCTACTGATCTCTACCTATCTACGATTGTCGCTTTCCAAGTGGACGAAAATCCACCACCCGACCATTCACAAACAAGCCTATGGCAGCCCAACACGAGTCACCCGATGTCAATGACAGGTCCATCACAGTGGGTCTGGCGGGTTCCAAGCGTCCTTTGGAAGAAGGCACAGTCAATCCATCCGCTGGGTCCAAAGTACAACTCGCATTGAGCCCCTTACAAACTGCGACCAAGAAAACCAAACTAGAACAGAGTCCAACGCAAGAAGGTTTAGACATTGCTGAATCTCGGTCGGAGAGTGACCTATTGTTCGATAGCGAGTTTCTGCTGCAGGACTCCCTGCTATTGCAAAAGTTTCCATCCAACTCGGACCGAACCAACCTGTCGGCTGTTTCCATGTCAAGTTCGCTAAATGGTGAACCCTCAGTATCGTTGAAACTTCCTCCCATTCTCTTTGGAACTGAACAAGACACAGAAACCAGTCAGGACAACGGCCGAGATGACATGATATTACCTTCTTCTCAACCCTTTTCCCAGTGGATGGACCTTACGCTTACCCCGGAAGATCCATCCATCGCAGGTCTGTACTCGCACGATAATCCCTGGGAAGTACCAAAAGGAGTAGGTGGCGGTGAAAGTAATCAGGATGAACAAGCCGATATTCGTCATGCGTTACCCACCTGCGCTACCGCTCAACAGCCCAGCTATTTTCTACCTCCACCCCAGGGGTCTTTTGTCATGGCCACTGCGTCCAATGGTAGGCGCTTATATTTTCCCAAACGACCCTCGGTGTTACGCCAACCGTTGGGCCAAGTGCTGGCGGACGCACGTCGCACCACTAACGAACTATTACAATCAAAACAAGTATTAATCAGTCGGTCTATGGATCATATCATGGACGAACTCGAACAGGAACGCCTTTCTGCCGCACGGTTAGAACCACCCTGCTCCGATGTGGACCAACCTCCGGGTGATAAAGTGACCAACCCAACTACCACAGGGAATTCCGACCATGCAATGTGGGTGGACACCTACCGACCCCGTTATTTTTCGGATTTGGTCAGCGACGAGAAAGTTAACCGGGAAGCCCTGTTGTGGATCAAACAGTGGGATTATTGTGTTTTCGGACGCAAGAACCCTAACTTGGATAACCAAAGAGTATTTTTCCGGAGCAAAGCACGTTATAATAATACTTTGTCCCAACAGGATAGCGCTGCCAAGGGATCTGAAAACTCAAAACCACCACTCAATGCAACCTCTGGTGGGGAAGGTACTTTGGCTGTCGGTCCCAAAGATCCCTATCAACGACCTTATCGTCGAATTCTGTTATTGGCCGGACCTCCTGGTTTGGGTAAAACCACTTTGGCCCACATCATCGCTCGGCAAGCGGGATACACTACCATGGAGATCAACGCCAGTGATGACCGTACGGGTACCCAAGTCTATCAAAAATTAGTCTCCATTACCCAAACTCATTCGGTGCGGGCATCAGGTAAACCCACTGCATTGATTATTGACGAAGTGGACGGGGTAATTGGCGGTAAAGATAACCGAGGATCAGGTGGTCACGATTTCATATCCCTACTGGTGGACATGGCTAATGCGGAAGCCACTCCCCGCTTCCCGTCCGATCACGAGTCCGGTACCCCAGGTGGCATCATGTCCACGGATGACCGCAAAAGGAAAACCCGGACGGGTCCCCCACCTTTGATGCGACCCATTATTTGCATTTGTAACGACCTCTATGCACCGGCATTGCGTAATTTAAGAGCGGTGGCTCAGGTGTACCATCTTCGACCACCACCCGCCGCGGCGTTGGCCCGGCGGTTACAAAGTATTTGTCAAGCGGAAGCCGTACACGTTGACTTATCCACTCTGGTGTCTTTGTGTGATCGCGCCGAAAGTGATTTACGGAGTTGTTTGCATACTTTACAATTCCTCCGTCGTCAGCTGGGACCCCAATGCCATCTCAAATGGGAGCATATGCAACAGGCGCCCGTCGGTGTCAAGGATTCCCAAAGGTCGTTATTCCAAATATGGGAGCGGATTTTTATACCCCCAGACGTCCGCTCTCTGATTCGCAAGGGGTTGCCAGTACGGGCCACCACTCCTGGCACATTGGTGAGTCAACGATCCCGTACCAGTTTGGCGCAGCATACTTATATGCAACAATTGATGGGTGATATCGAGGCCTGTCATGAATACGACAAGTTACTGATGGGGTGTTTTGAAAATTACCCGCGGTTGCGTTTCCACGACACTTACTTTCACAAAATTGTTCAGTTTGGGGACTGGTTGGGTTTCTACGACCGATTAAATACCCTTGTGTACCAAAATCACGGAGGTGGATCTGAAGGTAAAGGTGCACTGTACCAATATATGGCCTACCCGCTGTTGTATTCCCACGTGGCGTTTGCCAACCCTTTTGCCCGCACTTTAGAGTTTGCTTATCCTCGGATGGAGTACGAAGTGACCGTTCGTCGCAAGGCCTGTGAACAAACCCTTGGTAGTTTAATCGGGGGCATACGTACGGTGGCCGTGCGTTCCCAATGGACGGCTACTCGTGCGGCACGGGATTTAATACCGTGGCTAGTGAGGATTCTGGCTACTCCGATCACAGCTACAAACTTCCAACTATTAAAACACGAGGAAAAATTGGGGTTGGGCCGACTAGTGGAAGTGATGGCCAGTTTTGGTATCACTTACCAACAGGAGCGTGACGAGCACGGTCAGTTTCAGTACCACCTTCAACCCCCTCTAGAAACTACCCTCGTTTCTGATCGGCCCCACGCCACCGTTTGGGTGGAACTGCTCAAGCCGGGTGGTCCTGGTCACGCCAAATCGACCACTTTGGATACTACTATACGACGAACCACTTTGTTGCCTATTAAATACGCTACTCGACAGTTGATTGCTCAGGAAGTGGAAAAGGAGAATATTCGACGGCGTGAACAATTGTTGCAGAACAAGGCTCCCTTGCCTACGACCAAATCTTCCACCCGTTCTCTGTCACCAGCTTCCGCTGAGAAAAAATTGGAACCACACCCCGCTCAGGCCACCACAGTTCCTCCCCTTATTCCTCCACTGCTCCCTCCGACGCGCGCAGTGGTCAAAGACTTCTTCGGCCGGCCTATCCCCTCCACTACTGACCCAGTCACCGAGGCTTCGTGTTCCTCCACGCACGTAGCTTCGTCGGCTCTGCGCAGAGCCAGATCGTTCAGGGGCTCCACCAGTAATTCCCCTTCGATGCAAGAGAAGTCGCTTGGAGTGGTGTGGTACCAGTATAATGAAGGGTTTTCTAATGCCGTGCGTCGCCCGGTCAAAATGAGCGAATTTATGTTGTAATTGTTTTTTAATCGGCTACAGGATGTCCGCTGTTTATTATTTTGCCATTAGGAGGACTCAAAAGCGTTTAGATGTCCATCATGTTGGTGTGAGAAATATTAAAGTGAAACTATTACGAGTAACCACTGCTTCTTAGCAGAAATCTCACATAGTCATTCCCAGCAACGAGAAAAAAAAAGCCTGGAAGGGATTCTATTTTATACTTGGATTCTATTATCTGACGTTTTAAACAGAGCTCTGTGTTATCACATCCATAACTTGGTTGACAACGACGTGATCCACTGTGGATGTTGTTGGTGTGGCATTAGGGGAGTCGACTGTTGAGTTCCACCCCATGGCCAAGAGAGTATCCCATTGCTCCGCCAGCCTGTTAATTTGTGCCGGTGGTATAACCCGCCAGTGCGGGGATGGTTGCCGTCGGAGCCATTTAAAATCATCCACGTTATCGTACTTGTTCACGGTATGCCATAACCCCGCCGTTTTCCAACTCGCCTTGACATCCTCAACACCTTTCGGCGGGGACGGAGCAATACTGGTGGTGGTATCCAATGTTTCCACTGGCGCAAGTTTCTCCGGGTAGTGGGCCACGCCGATACGGTGACATTCTTCGATAATGGGACGAGAAGTGGTATGTAAACAAAACCAAACGTCGGACGAACTGTGGGTCCGCAACTGATGGCACGCCACTACCACCACGCATTCCTTACAATGGTCAACAAACATGGAACCCCCCTGGGGACCCACCAACACTATACAATTGGTTAAATTTTTAAGCAACACCGAACCCAACCGGCCTTGGAAGGGTAGCAGGTTAATCACGGATTTGGTGCAATTTAACACTTTGGCCTGCGTTAATAACCCTTTCTGGGTTGGTGGGTTGGTCGGTACCGACGCGATGTACACGGTGTCGATTAGTCCATCCACTACCGTGGCTTCATGGCCTATGGCGGTTGAGGTTTCCTTGTCGGACCCTCGTGCGATGTGCTTATCAACAGCAGGTATGGGTTCCGCTGGGGAAACACTGGTGGTGGACGAAGCTGGCAATTGGTTCCCGGTCACGTAAGGCTTCGTAGGTTCAGCTGTAGGTTTGGCCCGACCAACACGAAAGCTGAATTTGGTCCGTGGACTAATACGTTCCTTTTGATGTCGAATACTTGTCTTGAGGTCTTCCAATTGAGACCGATATCTTCGTTCGTCATACGGTGGCAGGTAAAGTAACGCCTGGGTGACTTTGTCCTCTAGAGCCACCACTGCTTGTCGTAGTGACGCATTTCGGGTGGTTAATTCCGATCGTTGGGCTTCCCATCCCGGTTTGGCCAGTTGCGAATCAATATCTGCCAATTGGGTCGTGAAGGTTTGTTTCTCCTTGGTGAACTCGGTCCAGAAGGTGTTGGCGGCCGCACTGGTAGACAAGTGAGTTGTGTCGGTCATGGTACTCTTTCTCTCCAATGATTGTGTGTCGGACTAGTTGACTCGGTTACAAAGGTGGTGTGGGCGTAAATGGAATCTTGGTCTGTAACCAACACACTATTTTCGACAGGTTTGCAATCTGTTTTATTCACACAAACTATAAAAAAAAGCAATAAAGCGATGAGAACATGCCAATACCAAAATTCAAACAATATAACGCGAGGTCATGAACTCGCCAAGAGTCTAGTCGGTGTCAGGTATCATTTATGCCGCCTGTTGCTGTGCAGTATGTCACAGTAACCCCGTAATAGTCACAAAAATCAACTGTTGTTCCTCAGCCACCATTCTCACAATCCACACACTCCTCTAAATGTTTTACCCCAAAGTTGACAACTTCTGTTGGAAAAGAAAAACGACAATTGGAAAGGGACAACAAAGGTAATTGAACCAGTACCGTGTAACCCATCCTACAGTTTAGATGGGCTAGACGAATGCTGTAGAAAATGTTGGGCTACAATACGACGCTGTACTTTACCGGTAGCCGTCCTCGGGAAATCTTTGACAATGTACACCTTTTTGGGTATTTTAAACGCCGCCAAACTATCTAAACAAAACTTTTGGATATCCTGCTCGGTAAGGTTACCCGCGGTCTGCTTTGGAATAACAGCCGCGTGGACCTCTTGGCCATATATCGAGTCGGGAACAGCAAATGATACCGCATCGGCCACTTGGGGGTGTTTGAGCAACACGTGGTCAATTTCCACAGGACTAATTTTTTCACCGCCGCGGTTAATCAATTCCTTGATCCGTCCGATGATGCTCAGATAACCGTCCTGGTCAAAATGACCCTGGTCGCCGGTACGAAACCAGCCACCCCGATGGAAAGACGACGCGTTCGCGCTGGGGTTGTTGAGGTAACCCTTGGTGACATTGGATCCCCGAACGCAGATTTCACCGTTCTTACCCGTTGGTACAGATTCGCCTGCTTCGGTGAGAATGGCTACTTCGACACCTTGGCCGAATCCCACCGTCTCGGCCTTGCGATCACGAGGTGGTAACGGGTTGGACGTCATCTGGTGGGCAGCTTCGGTCATGGCGTAGGCTTCCACCACGGGTACTTTGTAGGTTT
The DNA here is from genome assembly GCA_027478255.1 of Dispira simplex. Taxonomy (NCBI): domain Eukaryota; kingdom Fungi; phylum Kickxellomycota; class Dimargaritomycetes; order Dimargaritales; family Dimargaritaceae; genus Dispira; species Dispira simplex. The sequence continues at coordinate 20,856 of JAOPJG010000225.1, read as the reverse complement.
GCTCCAACTGTTTATGCACGGCCGGGGCCAACGCTGACGAACATGACCGAATAAAACGCAATTGGTGGGGACGGGGTGGTGGAGGGTGCCGTAAAAGAATTTGGTGGATGGTCGGCACGGCTGTATACCAGGTACATTGATATTGTAAGACATCGGACCAGAACCGACTGGCCGAGAATTTTTGGGGAATCACCACGGATCCTCCGCTCTTCAAAGTGGACAAAAGTCCGGCTACCAAACCGTGTACATGGAACAGCGGCATAACCAGGTATGTACGGTCACTTGGTGACAGCGAATAAGTGGCTACAGTGTTATGCATAGAACGGATCAGATTATCGTGGCTCAAGGGAACTGCTTTGGGTTTCCCTGTAGTACCCGAGGTGTGTAGTAACAGGGCCGTATCCGATGACTGGGGTTTGGGCCATCCTTCCGTTCCCTTGGGCTGGTTTACCGGCAGTATACTTTGACCGGTGGACCCTTTGTGAGGTCGGACCCGCAAATGGCCTTCTGCAGCCTCCCACCCAACCTCCCATACACTGCAACGGGATAAGCGCTGGGCTGCACGCACCGCCGGGTGCTGGGCCGGTGTTTCTATGGGGACGAGTAATAGTCGGGCCTGGGCGTCTTCCAAATAAAAGGAAAACTCGTCTGTGGTGAGTTGGGGATTTAATGGAGCGGCTACACAGCGGTGGAAAGTGGTGCCCAAAAAGGCCAGTACGCACTCTAGCGAATTGGGGAAAATGGAGGCCACGGTGTCCCCGGATTGCAGCCTGGCTCCGAGGAAGTAGGTCTGAAGTGACTGCACAGCGTGGTGCAGCTGGTGGTAGGTTTGGGTTACGGGTTGTGGGTCAAGGGCTACTACGGCATTGGCCTTACCGTGCCTTTTGGCAAACACTTCGGCGAGAGTCATAATGTACGAAATAACTTATTTAACAAAGCGAGTAATAAATAATGCGAAATAAAAAGAGCCAGCGATATTAGATAGGGCGGGATACAACCTGGGTAAAATGTGAAACCTCCGCATACTAGCCTAAGTGATAGTGAGTTCAGTTAATATTATTGGCCTGTGGCATACTTGCAATCTCATTTGGGTTGGTGGTGGTGTCTTACTTTTTTTTAAAAAAAATATTCCCAAATCAAGCACCCACGAGTGTGTCAAAAATTGAACAGTGTATTATTAATTGATAAAGCTTTGCATTTTACTCATTATGGTGATATATAGATATTTGAGCATTTATGGTTGATTATCACAAATAATCAAATTGGAGTACCATACTTGACTAGAAACCGGGTTTCGCAGCCACAGATAATAATACATTCAATGTAAAAAAAAGTACTTCCTAGAGCACTCCCTTGGTGCTTGGAACGTCATTGCTACCGGTGGACTCGATAGCTTCCCTTACTGCCACCGCCAACGCCTTGAACGCAGATTCCGCTCTAAATATCCAAATCAATGGATTGTCAAAATATATTACATATGTCAATAAGCGATGATAATTGAGTTCGATAACCTCATTAATACTTTGCCTGGTTAAAATCAAGGCTAGAAAAAAAACGCCCCCCCCAAAAAAAAATAAAACTTACCGATGGTGGTCATTGTGGCCCTTCAGACAATCCACATGCAATGTGATACCCGCTGCAGTGGCAAAGCTTTCCAAAACGTGAGGGATCATTTCGCACGACAATGCACCGATACGTTCACGCTTGAGTCCCAAATCAATGCAGGCGTAACCGCGACCCGATATGTCCACCACGGCCCGAGACAACGCTTCGTCTAACGGAGCATACCCTGTTCCGAACCGACGAATGCCTCGCACTTCTCCCAGCGCTTGTTTAAAGGCCATCCCCAATGCAATAGCCGTGTCTTCTGAGGTGTGGTGATCGTCAATGTGCAAATCACCCTCACAATGCAAAACCAACGACCAACGGGCGTGTTTGGCCAAGGCATGGTACATGTGATCCAGGAACCCGATACCCGTGTTAATATCGATTTCTTGCTCGGAAATGGTACTGCGCAAGTCACCCAGACGCAATTCTACGCTTATGTCCGTTTCATTGGTTTTGCGCTTCACCATAGCGTGACGGTTAGTCGAGGCTTTCAAAGTATCCGCCATGGTGGTAGAATGCGCTAAACGTCTGTTCTTAAAAAAAAGGTAAAAACAAACTAAACGAGTGGACAACAATGGTCTCTTTGCTATTCTTTGGAATGGTTAGTAATAAAATCGGTAAGAATAGGGTCAGTACTGACTATTTGAAGTAACCCACTGAGAGACAAGGTAGGTGACTGCACTGTCCAATCCCAGATGTGAGTCATTGATGTGTTGCCAATCCCCGGGGCAAGTCGTGCTTCTATACCAATAAGAAGAAAAATACGGCAAGCACACAAGATGGGTGATTTTTTTGGGCCTATATAGCAATTTTGGAGAATAAATGTACCAACTACGAATTTACTGTGTTTCCTGAGGGATCCATTCAACGCTGGCGGAGTTTTCGCTATATTGTCGAAAAAAAAATTACCCAGATCAAAATCACTCTACAGATTTTAATCAATTTGGAATACTTGCAATTTTTGTGCGGAAATAACCATACCCAGTAGCGATTTTATATGGTGAGCGACAAGGAAAAAAATAAACAGAAAAAGGGACCTGAAAGTTTTACAAAAACATCGCGATGCAGCGTGACAATTCTTACATGTAACAGACAAACTCACCACATTGCACCTCATGGCCAGCTCTAGCCAGCGATATTAAGAAAATAAAATATTAAAAAAAAAGACATTAAATAGGCAGATAACAGCGTATAAATTTCAACAAAAAGGACAAGCCAAAGTAAAGGGCCATAATTGCAAAATATCGAGACGGGACTATAGATATCTTCAACTGTCATCCAAAGTGGATATCATCAGAACCCATTTGGGTCTTTAGAAACATCATTCGTACGCAGACGATAACAAAACAAACGTAGAGTATCGTTATCTAAAGAAAAGAAATCAGCCATATCCCACATAGTCACTAATATCCATAACCCCATGAGCGACAAATCACCCAGAGCCCCACAGTCTATTTTTGGCCGTCCCCACGGTTCTTCCCCGCCATTAGGGTAGATTTCCCCAATCCCGTTCCGAACCGAAGGAACCGTTGGAGAGAAGACCCAGTCCCCGCCGAGGTAGTCACTAGAGTGTTCGGATTTCGTGGACCACCACCATTACAATTGGTTCCAGCCGTACCCAGCAAAGGGTCATCGGCCGACCTGGGCGGCGTCCCAGTACTACCCAGGGTAGGATGTTTCAACAACCCTTTTGTTTGTAGTAGAGGGGCGTGAAATGAGACTGGTCGGGTTTTGGCAGGTTTCTGGGAGTTTTGCGTCACCATCATTCCTGTGTCAGTCGGCAAGTGAGAAGTTTCCCGGGTGGCTACTTGCAACTCTGGTCCTTGGGTATGGGCCCGGAAACGACCCCCAGGAGCTCCATTGGTAACCCCGTAAGACATGGGTCTGTTGGTTCCACGGTAAGGCACCACCGATGTGGATTTCTCCCCGCCGGTGGGCTCGCGACCATACACATGAAAAGTACGGGATGGCTTGTTATGCAACGGACGCGGTAGGTGACGTTGTGGTGAACCCGGGTTGAATATGTCGGCGGGAGAATGGTAATGCTGTTGTTGTTGTTGTTGCTGGACTCCCGATGTCGGTTCCACGCGGTAAATGTTACCACCCGCGGGTAACATCGTATGTGACCGGGGTCGTGTCAAGGCTGGTGAATGGCCCCCTGCTGTCAACGTTTTGGCATGGAGTGGTAACATCCCACCACCTGGGGAAGCCGCCTGGGTCCTTGTGGGGGATAGCGCAGGGGAAGGACTACGGTTTCCCGGGGTACCTCCGTCAGTGGATAATGGAGTACGAGGTCGTTGAATAGAGTCTATCGAGGTGAGCGGAGTAGGCGGGAACGGGTTATGATCTGAGAAACCTAACCCGCCGGCGGTCGAAAGTGGGGCCGCTGTAGAAAGCGGTCGAGGGCGTGTCGGTAGATGGGAAGCAGACCCGTTAGGGCTGGCCGCAGAGGGTAACGAAGCCAGCGAGGCACTGGGCGACATTTGCTTCAATTGTAAATTTTCAATTTCCTTTTCCGTTAGTCGTCGTTCGAGCATCATCAATTGTTTTTGCAGACTTTCGATCTTGACCTTGCTACGTCGTCCGGCTAACCGCGCTACGGGCCGTTCTTCGTCACCATCACCGCCATTCTTTTTGTTGGAACCAGTCAAAGTTTTACTGGTCTCCACCGCCAACAATTTGCTAACGATTTCTTGCAGTTTTTGCTCTTTAAACACCAGCTCTTTGCGCAAATACCTGACTTCGGCCTCTAGATGGTTAGCCCAGGCTTCCCATTGTCCACGTTCGCGCTGCAAAGTAGTTTCCATCTCCCTTAGGTGTTGCTCTTGGTTGAGGCGTAATTCCGTATTCAAAGATTTCTGCACTTCAACTTCTTTTTCCAACCCTACCAACCGGTTACGCAAGGTATCGATCAATTGCTGCTGATCGTGCACTAGCTGCTTCATAGATTCAGTTCGATCTTCGGCTTCTTGACGAGCCATCTGGGCCGACGACAACATGGTTTCCATAAAGGTACGCGTGCCGGCTTCCCGTTGGATCCACGACAAGAGTTCAGTAATGCGTTGTTCGAGTTCTTGGCGACCGGTGAGTTCCTCGTCTAGTCGGCCTTTGAGTTGGTCAATTTCCCGTTCTTCTTGGTCATTATGCACTACGGCCAGGGATTCTTCCCGGCGTTGTACTTCTAATAATGATTTAATCGATGCTACTGTTGACAGTCCCTGTTTAATAGCGGATAGATCTCCCTCTAGCATTTGGCTTTGGGTGCGTAGGTCTTCTAACCACTGGGTCATGGTGGAATCACGTACTCGGTCCTCTTGCAAGTGGGAGGCGATCACTTCCAGTTGGATTTTAGTCTCGTGGTGTTCGGTCTTGCGTTGACCTTCCAGTGTCACGATCTTAGCTTCTAAACTCTCCACCAATTCCTTAAACTGGTCCGCGGAGTGTTTGGACAGTAGTGTGGTGAGTTCCTGGACGGACTGTAAAGAATTGCGTGTAGAAGAAGATTTAGGGTTCAAGGTAGGTGATAGGGACTGTTTTTGGTGGGTACCGGTGGGTGGTTCGACGGGGATTTTTAGAGTTTGAACCTTTTGTTCAAGATCGGCCACCGTGGCTTCCAGACGGACCTTTTCCTGCTGGTGCCGTTGGGCCTGCTCCTGCATTTGCTCTTCGAAGGTTTTGCGCAGATCTTCCAGTGCCTTGGCATTCTCGGTGTCGTCTCGCCCTCCAGTAGGAGCCCTTTGGAGATCGGTTTCCGAGGGACGTCTGCGATGTGGGGAATACGGGTGACTCAAAGGGGTAGAAGCACAAAAACTAGGTCCAGCGGATACCCAATCCAGGGACCAGGTGGAGCCCGCCGGCACGACCGTTGCAGAATACGTGTACCCGATAAAGGGAAGTTGTTCCCCTCGAAACTCCCGAAAGGTGTTGCGACTCAATGTGTGAAACCCAAGAGTATTATCGTCACCGTCTTCGTCGTTGGGACTGAAATAGGACGTATCGTCGGGAGTTTTAATATCGGGTAAAAACGGTGGGGTAATCTGTCGCATGGCCGCCCAGTCAAGGCCTTCAAAAAAGGGGTGTGCCATGATATCCGCCACTCCATCGCGACCCAATCGTTGGTCCTGTTCACAAAGTAACCGCTGGATCAGATCTTTGGCCTGCGGGGACACGGTGTTGACCTCGTCGTCGAATTCCAGACTAATTTGGTACGTCATGATCTTGGCATAAGTCTCCGGGATGGACTCGCTATAAAATGGTGGGTCACCGTATAGCATCTCGTAAATCACGATACCCAACGACCACCAGTCACACGCCTGGGTATAGCCAAAGTTGCCCTCACGGGCTTTGAGCACCTCGGGAGAAATGTAATCGCAGGTGCCCACGGGTACTTTGGAAGTGATCATACCTTTGTTGTTCAAACGGATACAGGAACCAAAATCGGCCAGTTTGATGTGACCCTTGGCGTCAATAAGGATATTTTGGGGTTTGATATCTCGGTGGGCGTACCCCATCTTGTGTAAGTGATTGATCGCCAGAATGATTTCGGCGATATAAAACCGGGCGTCCGCTTCTGATAAAACGGCATTTTGACTGCGATCCAAAAGACTAAAGAGGTCACCCCCGGGTACGTATTCCATAACCAAGTACAAATGCCGCTCGTCTTGAAAAGCAGCATGGATGGTTGGAAAAAACTCACATCCATTCCCCTGGATCAAAACATCCCGTTCTTCCATAAAGAAGGATTGCTAAGTATGCGGGAAGGGTACGACGAGTGTACACCATCGGCAAGAAAAGCCAACATCATCCACCAAAGGAAAGGTAATCGGCATTAGTACCACTGAGCTACCTCTATTTCCCTTTACACTGTATAGACATAAAAAAAGAAGTAAAATGGGTATTTTACCAAGATTAGTATACTTACATCCCGCTGCCGTAAAAGGTGTTTCTTTTCGAGTACTTTCATCGCGTAAACTTGATTATTGATTTTACTCCGCACAATGCTGACGGTGCCAAATTGACCCTTGGTCAATGGCTTAAGGTGGGTAAAATCGTGCTTATTGATACGAGATTCCTTGACCTCGAGCAGAGCCATGGAAACTGACATGGTGGGATACATGTAAATACGGAACGTATGAAGATTACAGAGTGTCATATAACGTTAATTTGATAACTTTGGGTCACGGAGAACAACCAAAAATCGCCATTCTATACCTGCATTACATACATTGTACGGATTTGAATAACATAAAACTAATAAAAGCGAAATGGTAGAGATATAACAATGCCAATACATGACATTGGTACAACATCTAGCATAAACATTTACTAGCAGCGATACTGGTCTTGGCTTTAATCGTTCCAAGACCATAATCACGCTTGAATGAAAATACCAATCACCGCAAAATTAAGGAGCTGACACCAAAAGGTAATGGATGGCTTCAGGGGCCCCACCAGGGACCGTATGGACAGACCCAACATATCCCCTTGCTACCATTATGCTGGAGATCCGCGGGTACTGCCTCCTTTGGCCTGGACAATCCACATTTTAAGCAGGCTACCAAACTCCGATCCACGCCCTTTGGAGGATTGGAAACCACCCCCTTCCTCCGCTAGGTTTAATTTCTTGACAGGTAAACGTTACCCTCGGTTGGATTTTTCACCAATAAATAAAATACTTACAGCGTCGTATAAACTCGGGTACATTGGCATTATGTGACAGGTTGGCATTTTGGCAATCTTCGTATAGGGCCAAACCCATATCCAGTAATGTTTCCAATGACACCACCGCCGAAGGGGTGGCGCTGGTGGGTTTATCCAACAGCGCGGAATAAAACGTGTTGAGTCGACTTTCCAAGGTTGCGGTCGCCATGATGACAGAATTACTTTGTTATGGCCCAATGCCCGAAATTAACCACAAAGGTCAAGTAATAATTAAAAAAGGGGGGAGTAATACTAGACGGTGTAAATAGAAACAGTAGACAGGAAACCATTTAAGTTTGATAGTCATACTAGAAACCCGTAAATTGTCACCCGAAACGTGTGAATGGCTTTACTCCGTCTAGTTCACGTAAGAATAACTGGGAAGGAGACACAACGGTAGACGATCGGGTGTCTCAACCATTCAAGTCGGGGGAGGGGGATTAACCAAAAAAAAATTCACTCTCAACCCGGTAAGCGCACTCCGACACTCCACAAATGACAATGGCCCGCGTCGTCAGGTCAGTCAGTAGATACTTGGGTAACAAAAAGTAGTAAACAACACAAGAGTATCAACGACGACAAAATAAAATGCACCAGTCTCGGTATAACAAAGCTAATACGCGGTCGAAGAATATCCGCATAAAAGTACTAAGCCCTCTTCCCCCCCTCACTGTAATAACGGGTAGAGAACGCGTATTGGCCAGTTGAGGAAAGAGTTGGTACAGTCATTGGCCAAGGGTTGCGCTGTTTATTATTCATTGTCGCACTGTGGGCCAATACGGATCCATTGTGCTGTTTTTTTTCATAAACTGTCTGCTTTAGCGTGTAATTGAATTTATTTTAGCTCGCTTAGAGAAGAGATTGACCACCTCATCCGTGCGGAGAAGAAGTGTACTTTGATGTGTGTTTACTTACGTGCGATTTTTCTTTTAAATAAAGAAAAAGTAAACATTACGTCCGAGGTACATTCCAAAGAAATGGTCGTAAATATCGTGTGACTTTTATTTCGCTAGAACGCCTTTACGTAAACAATCATCAATGTGTTTTAAAAGAGGTAACGATGCAATACTAATAGTACAAGAGTAGTAACAAGAATGTCCAGGGCTACTTATTTTCTGCCAAAATCTTTGCTAAATCAACCAGAAGGTTGTATTTCCGATGGACTAAAATCCCAGATTCGGATTTTACGATCCATACTGCCACTGATAATTTTGGTGTCACCGAGGGCCACGCAGTTAATAGGTTCACCATTACCGGAAAAGGTGTGTAGACATTTCCCACTTTCCAGGTCCCAGACTTTGATGGTAGAGTCATTTGAAGCACTCACAGTACGTAGGGAATCCGTGGCCAAAGACCAGATGCCTTCGGCGTGACCGAAATACGTGGCAAGGCAATCCCCCGTGTCTAGGCTCCACACCTTGAGTGTTGAGTCTAATCCTCCAGTAATAAATGCCTTGGTGGTAGGGAGTGAGCGTTTCCGGTGGTGTCCACTCCGCGGGCTCGACAACTCGGACCCCCCGGCAAAGTCCACCATCCCGGCCGACGTCGTCATATGGGTCGGTGAGCCTTCTTCTCGACCGGAAGGAGGTGGAGATGCCGAATTTTCCCGGGATAATGCTACCGGTAATTTCCAAGGATGGGGCAGTAGTTGAAAGGTTTGCACGTGGCCTACGTGGCCGATAAATTCCCGGAGACAACTACGGGTATTCAAGTCCCACAACCGAAGAGTAGTGTCATCGGAACACGAAAGCAGACGGGACTGACCCATTAACCGTACACCATTAACCCAATCGGTATGGCCGGTGAGACGGACCGTGTCGCCCGTTTTAAAATTCCAGGCACTGATGGAACCATCGATTCCACCAGACGCCAGCAGTGTACTGTCAAAATGAAGACAATTGACCCCCCGGCAACCCACCATCAGGGTGCGTAGACACTGACCTGTGCGGTAATTCCATATTTTTATAGTGTCGTCCATAGAGCCCGTGATCAATTTAACCTGGTCGAATTGGAGGGCCCGAATACACATGGTGTGACCTTCCAAGGTTCGAATGACGGTACCGGTATCCAAATTCCACACCTTAACGGTACTATCGTAGGAGCCCGAAATGAGGTATTGGTCGTCAAACTGCAGACAGAGTACCCCGTCGGTATGGCCCTCTAACACCCTTAGACGGTACTGCCCCTGACGCCAGTGCCGTTCCACCATTAGGCGTTCGGCGTAGATTTGCTTCCAGGGTCGTCGCCCAGCTCCCAGTTGTTTGGCACCATCCCCATCGACAGGGTGGTAATTGGTCCGCGCCTTCTTAGTGCGTGGTGCGTCACCAGACAAACCGACCGCGTCCGTGGGTCGTTTGGGGATCATCAAGGCGGTCGGGGGGGTAACCCCGTGGGATAGGTCCGTCGGTGCACACGCCGATGTAAAAGTAGTCCCTTGAATAACAGGGGCAGGATTGGTATTCACCAGGGCATGGTCAGGGACCTCGCACCGTCGTTGTCGTTTATGCAACAAGGGTAGACCCCAACCGCATTTAGTACATTTGCGGTCAATGTGTTGTTCGCACATGCGGTGCCACAGTCGATCGTCATTGGCCATCAGTTGCCAGACTTTGGACACTTGTGCAGCTCGACATAATGTTTTGGCGTCTAGATAAGACAAAATCTTAAAGGCGACGTTGGGTGGAGACATGGCAATAAAGTCGACACGTAGCAAAGGCGGCACCGCCTGGCGTACAAAGGACAGTTGGGGCACACAACACTGGTTAAGAAGGCCACCCAGGATAAGCAACCGGGTACAGGCAGTCGACCGGGCGAAAATGGACCACAAGGTTTCCACGTCGGACCGGGTGGACTGGGGTAATTTGATCACTTGTTTGGTCAGTTCCTCAAACGTCGCTGCACTCTCGGCACGATGTTGGGCCGAAGTATGACGGTAACACCGAAGAGACGGAATAGGGTGAGAGGCGGCTTCAGCCAGTACGGCGTTCACCGTGGACACGATTTCGGCATGGTATGGTGGGGAACTGGGGGAAGGGTAGTGCGTACTTGGAAATGTTGGGGATGTAATGGGACTCTGGTTTTCTCCTTGTTTTGTATTGGAGACGACTGCTCTCTGCGCTTTCATAGTCCTAAATAGTACTCACAGAAAAATGCAATCGATAATACGGCACAAGTCGACGGAATGAGTCCAAAATAAATAAAAAACTGGAGCAATAAAGGGTGAGGATTGTGGCTATGGTGAACGTTGGCCAGGCCACTCGTAATAGTAAAGTATAAATATCTAAATCCAAAGTGGAAGAAGAGAAAGAGACTACATAGTACTATACGCGAGAGACAGGTTATATCCCTTTTGTTGGTAGGAATAATAAAAAAAGGGCACGTAAAGAAGGGTTCGCAGTGCCATAGGGACAGCGATAATGCCTAAGCACGTCATTTTGTGGTACTGCTAGGTCATTAGCCATTTGATTGGTCCTACCACGCCCAACCTCTGCAAGTACTCTCCAGACGGGATGAAGTGATTGGCGAGGTATATCAACCACGCTACGCTATTTAATCACCCATCACACTCTGTTATTCCTTTTTCTGTTCAAACCAAATACTCGAGAAATTTCGTCATTTGTAGCACAATTGTGCTTCCCCTCCCCCCATCACACATCTTTCTTCCAATGCCGAATTCCTCCAACAGTTATTGGAAAGAGTGAGAAAAAGTACTAAACCTGACTTTCTATCCACTCAACCGCTCTGGGTGCTTGACATTGTCACTCGGAAGTGTTGGCTTCTTTCGTGGCTTGTTCCGCTAATTAATTCCCTCTGACTATTACCAACACCCTGGGGGTTAGACTGCTGACATCCCTTTGTAGTCGACTCTTTTACCACTGTGGATTGGTGTTTATTAGGAAGGTTTAGCCATTCATTTGAGTTGATGGGAAGTTTTTTTTTTCATTTTCAGAGCAGTGTAAAAAAAAAAAAAGTAGACACGATTAGTGTACGAATGAACTCACAGACTGACACATTTTCGACAGGGATGATTTGTGATGTTTTACCCTTCCAAAGTATGACTGTGTACAATCTCTTTCCCTTTCCAATATAGTAGACCAATTTATGCGGTATACGTTGCTTAAATTAGTTTAACGGCTTATTCCTATTCGGCATTGGGGATTAAAATAAATAACCATAATGGCCAACTGTGTGTCGGTTAGAGCATAGAAAGGGGTCAAGTCAAATGGTGCCCACTTTCCTCTCCTGCATTAAGTGCAAATTGGAATCACCACCACGCACTAGGCCGGACAGGATTCAACTACTAGCAAGAAATAATTTACCACAGGATAGGAGAGAAACAGCGCTGTGAGATAGTGAACGGCTAGGGGACAAAACCACTATCAGCCACTTTTGAAACCAGATGATGGACGACATTTTTCTGGGACGGTCGTTCTCCTGACACTAATTTTTAAAACATGGGCGCGAGCTATGGATGACTCATTGTGGAAACTATCACTGTAACGTACCTGCGCGTTGTCATGAGAGAATAGATAATAAGTTCAACTTTCCTACCAGCCTTTACATCCTTATACAGTTTACATACTTTGTTATCGACAACACATTGACCGGTTTCCCGGCACTTGTTTAACTTTTCCACTGATTCCAGAGCAACGTAGGACGTAAGTGCACTGTGGGTAAGTATTTTTTTGTTTTGTTTTTCTAGTTGCTAACGTGAGTGACTACTGTCTCCGCTCATTATACTTCCGGTCCACCCTGATCTACCGCTACTCACAGGAAGAGGGACAGTGAAGCTGATGCTAGTATAGATTTTACTGGCTTTAACCGGCCTTTCTCTTACCAGGAATTTTAATATGTCATTCGTAGCGAGTGAACAGGGTTGGTCCTCAGGAGAGGTTCCATCGTAGCATGCTACCCTAACTTATCCCCCCCCCATATCCCCTACATTATGATCACCTGAGATCCTACCTATGTTTTACGATATATTCGTCGACAAACATTCCTCTCACTAATTTTGACCTTGTTTACCTCCTCACCTGTAATTCGTATTGCAACCCATTTTCACACCACCTTTCTTCCCCTGCATACCTTACCCACTCTCCGTACCACATTACGATCTTTCCCTGCGCATGGACTATAAATGTCTTTCTACTGTCCGGTGGGTTTTTGTTCACCCTATCCCCTAGAATAAAATAACCTCTGGTCCACGAAGCCCCTGTTTTACTTTCACAGCCTTCCTGACTACTACTTATCTCTTTCCCTTTCTCGCCGTCGACTACTTTTTCCCTGCTATACTCTAATAATTTTACTTTCCACCATTGTTATTTTCAGTCCATACTATTCTCCTCGCCTGATACTAATTATTATGGCGTCTAAACCGGATCCAAAAGCAGTCTACTCTTCTTCACCTGCCGAAATCGACCAGGTAGACGAAGAGGATGCTTCTTCACCTAGTGTTTACAATACGGCGCGTGTTGCCAACGTACACTCACCCCAGGCAGCAGCTATACCCAAAGCACAACCAGTACAAAGCGCAGAACATGGTTATTATCCACCGCCGGGCATTCATCCACAATATCAGGACCCCGAGGCCATGATGGAAAAGCAGGAAATCGATGAGGTACCCTCTTGGGAAAAGCGTTTTCCCGGACTGGGCGGTATATTCGAAAAGGCCCACTCCTTGCGTACGCGTTACAATGACTATTTGGCCGAATTCGCCGGAACATTGACTCTGGTGCTCCTGGGGAACGGTGTGTTGGCCACGGTTATTCTGTATCCGGATGCTACAGAAACTTCAGCATGGTTGATGATATCGTTTGGTTGGGGTTTTGCGTTGACCATGGCACTGTTTGTATCAGGTGGTATTTCCGGTGGCCATGTGAACCCCGCCATTACCTTTGCCGCGGCTTGCCTTCGTGGGTTTCCCTGGCGTAAAGTACCCGGTTATATCGTCATGCAGCTCCTAGGGGCGTTTTGCGGTGCGGGCCTTTTGTTTGGATTAGTAAAGTCGTCTATTGATCACCGTGATGGAGGCGAACGCCATGTTTTGGGACTCAAAGGCACGGGGGGTATTTTTGCCACTTATCCTCAACCGTGGATCACTATTGGTACCGCGTTCTTGGCAGAAGCCTTCGCCACCGGAGTATTAGTCTTGTTTATCTATGCCATTACAGACGAGCGTAATATGCCCAGTACCCGTTTCGCCCCTCTAGCCATTGGTTTGGCACTAACCTCCATAAGTATGTCCCTTGGTTTCCAAACCGGATTCGCCGTGAATCCCGCACGAGACTTGGGTCCACGGGTATTTACCGTCTGTGCCGGGTATAGCAGCTCCCCCTTTCATGCCTTCACTAAGTATGCGTGGGTGCCAGTTGTAGCACCCTTTGTCGGTGCTATCATCGGCGGCTTGGTCTATGACTTTTTTATCAACCATCCCAGATTGGAAATTCGTGACGATCATCACCACTCTTAATTCTCAGCTGCATTTCATATTACTTTTATTCCGGGGGGGGGATTTTATTTATTTTGCGTCATAGTGGCCTCCGAAAATAAAATAAAATAACTTTATACTATCCTCTAATGACATTATCTGTACCTAGTTTCCAGTGGGTTATGACTTTTACCAGACGCACAGATTCCATTAGGTTAATAGTTTTTATTACAAAAAAATAACGTCACCAACATAAATGGAAAAAACAGCATGTATTTTTTTTCTCAGCCCATAATGTCATTTTCGGAGATTGGAAATATATGGGCTGTATCCATGCATAATCATGGACGGCGTAAAGTAGACCTAGGAGTGACGGTAAGTATACTAAGTTGATGCACCCGGAAGCGAAAAAAAAGTACGCTCCCACCGTGGTCTGCATGAATTGGATATCTTACAAGGCAGTATATCCTTGTTTTATACACTCCCGGCATGTGTAGAAATTGTAATTTCTGTGTCAGCTGGATCTCATTGTTCACCGGCCACCAGCTGGTAACAAAAAGGGAGATCACCCAGTCCCTTACCCACACAGCTATTATCTTTGACACTGCCGTAAGAACCTAATAATGCCGGCATAAATGACCTCTCTAAGGGCAAGGGTTGCCTGATTTCCTTCCTTTTAAGGTTCCAAAGAAATGCAGGTTGGAATGTACTTGCGGCATGGGCGGTGGCGGGAATGGTACCGCTTAATTACTCTATCCCTGATTCTTTAGTGATTCTAAGCGAGTCTGGAATATTAATTGGCCGCCTTATCGTGCCCTTCTCGGAATGGAAAACCCATTGGCCTACGACATCCATCAAAGGACTGAATTCCTCCCACCAACTCGGTTAACAGCGAGAGAGCCTTGTCATCTCGTCCTGCTATAATAACCACCATTTCTGCTCTTGAAATTCTACAAATTAATTTACCGTAGCTGTGCTCGTTTATAAGTCAAATAAATAAAATTTCTTAGCAAGGTTTAACGTCCTTGGTTAGTTCCCCTACACTTTCATCTTCTCGATTTTTCCCCCACCTACTCGGTCATTCATTTTACGACTCGTTCTAGTGTTTACTCAACTGTGCGCACCTACTTCACCCAAACGTTCAGGTATTATGAAGTGGGGAAAGTTATGGAAATCTACGGGTAACCCCGAGAGTGGGGAATATCAACACGTGCTCCCCGAGTCCCACACGTACAAAAGTCACTGGACTCGACACATTAGTGTGGAAATAGACGGACATGGTACCAAGTGGATAGCCGCCAAGCAACTCCACTGTCAATGGTTGGAAAATTTCCATACATTCAGAGTGAGATACCGCGATTATTTGGGTGAGTTTATTGGGACGGCGTGTCTGGTATGTATGGGGACATGTGTATCCGCCACGGCCACTTTGTATATTTCAGGAGATGAAGTAACTGAGTGGCTGTTTATCGCGTTTGGGTGGGGGCTTGCCTTGGCCATGGCCATCTTTGTATCGGGTGGAGTTTCCGGAGGTCATTTAAACCCATCCTTTACTATTGTCATGGCCCTTTTTCGTGGCTTCCCCTGGAAAAAAGTACCCGGTTACATCGTATCGCAGATCTTGGGGGCCTACGTGGGTGGAGCATTGGCATTTGCGTATTACTATTCTTCCATTGACCACTACGACGGTGGGGTTAGGCAGACTATGGGAACCCAGGGCACGGCCTCCATTTTTGTCACGTTCCCCCAGCCTTGGATTACCGTGGGTACGGCGTTTCTCTCTGAAACGTATTGTACAGCCATTCTTGTATTTTGTATCTTTGCCATTATTGACCCTCACAATTTAACAAACAAATCGTTTATCCCCCTGGCCGTCGGTATGGTAGTGGTTACTATCGGTATGTCCGCCGGATTCCAGTCCGGGTACTCTATGAACCAGGCCCGAGATTTAGGCCCACGTTTGTTCTTGTCCAGCGTTGGTTACGGCTGGGAACCCTGGACCGCCCGTGATTATTACGCGTGGGTGCCCACGGTGTCCCCACTACTCGGTGCGTTATTGGGTGGAACACTGTACGATTTTCTTATTTACCATCCTCGGGTTCCGCCGGTTCCCCAACGACATAATCACTAATATTTTCTTTAACTTGAGCTATTTCATTTATACCTCTAATACCCCTCTCCTTCTCAAGTATTTCTTACCAACTTGCGTTGTAAACTGTTTATTTTCGCCGCATCTCCCAAAATGATAAGTAAGGGGTGTAACACATTGCCTTGGTGCTGTACCACCATGTGTTGTATTGAACAGTGGCCACATATACATGCTTTCATTTTTTTTGTCTATTAAACTATTCTTTCTTGCATTTAGTAGTCTGCGTACACTTTCGATATAGATGCCAAACCTTGGTGACAGTGTGGTGGTTCCCTAAGGGCCAGTATGATGTTATGCATGCTACTGGCCTCCACTGTTTGTTTCAGGTGTTGTAAAGGTGTGGGATGTGGAAGCGGACAAATATCTATGAGAATGCTGAAACCAGTTCAGACTAAAACATTCTGCCAACAGGTTTAACTTAATGAATACTAGCGATCGAATGAAAATCTGGCGATGTCAGGCAGAGGTTGGGTATATGCCAGGTTAATTTTGGGCATACCCCAACTTTCACTTAAAAAGGTCACTATGGAATATGAAGTGGGGAAGAGTCGAGCCATTGGCAGTGGGGAAAGAAGGAGTCTAGTATTTATTGTATACGAGACAATGTGACTGCATGGCGTTACAAGTGTTTTGGAACGTAGACAACCAATATTGACCATAACTTGTGTTTGGTAGGCTAACACAAACTGTTGACCAAGTCCGAATGAACCCCCCCCACCACGCCTTATTTTTGTTGTCTGTTATGCCACTGTCTATTAAATAAATAAGAGCGTGGGAGACATTAGTCGGGTCGTTGTCATACGGTAGCTTGGATTTTGATCACTATGCCCTTTCTTTCCTGAGTGATGAGTTGATTGTCATATATTTACCACAATCTGCTCGAAATTTTATTACCCATCATGTTTTTTATTTAATTTCCAAGTTCTACCCATACTCACTTTTTGAGCGACTTGGATACTGTGTATTGTTAAAAAGTGCTTAGTGTGCCCTCGGTTCTCGTTATTCCTGAACGTGACGAGTGATTTCATTTTCCATAAGAAGTATATAAACCTGTACTTTTTATTTCGTTTACGTTGGCTACCAGGCTGCTAGTTTCAAACCATGTGGTTTAGAAAGAATAAAGCCCAAGTGCGAATTACCGACCCCTACGGTCCTACGGAGTACTCGCTCGAGCACTCGAGTGTGCCAGTGGTAAATGAAATGGACCACAGTACCCGTATTGACCACACTCCGCCGTGGACCTCCCACCACAGTAAAATCGGAAGAATATTCGAACGGTTCCATCTTCTCCGTCAACGCAAACGTGACTACCTGGCCGAATTTTTGGGCACTTTGATTCTGGTGCTGTTGGGTGATGGAGTGGTGGCGACCACCGTTTTATATGAACCCGCGGGGGGTGGGTCCAGGTGGTTACTAATCTCGTTTGGGTTTGGGTTTGGGTTGGCCATGGGCGTTTTCGTAGCCGGGGGTGTTTCCGGTGCCCATTTGAATCCAGCCATCACTGTTACTTCTTGTCTATTGCGTGGGTTCCCCGTACGTAAAGTACCGGGTTACATTATTAGCCAACTCATCGGGGCGTACTGTGGAGCCGCGTTACTGTTTGGGGTATATCATTCGTCTATTGACCATTTCGATGGTGGAGTGCGTCAGACCACGGGTGATAAGGGCACCGCGGGAATATTTGCTACGTTTCCGCTGCCCTGGGTCACCGTGGGGTCGGCCTTTATTTCCGAAGCCTATGGGGCGGCAGTATTGACCGCTCTGATCTACGCTATCCTAGACGAACGTAACATTTCGGGAACCTTGTACGCCCCGTTGGCCATCGGCTTTGTACTCATGGAAGTGGCCCGGAGCATTAGCTGGCAGACCGGTTTTGCGGTGAATCCCGCCCGTGACTTGGGTCCGCGTATATTTTTATCGTGTGTAGGTTATGGCAGTGATCCCTGGACGGCTAGTGGTCATTATGCTTGGGTACCCGTCGTGGCGCCCTTCTTAGGATCATTTCTGGGTGGCTGGTTCTATGACTTCTTTATCAATCATCGGCGCAACCGAACAACGGTACCGGTTGATCGCCAGCGCTAAAACTAGATTCCCACAGTTCGTCTAGGGCCATGTGAAAACCAGCGACATGGTGTGCTGCATTGGGAAGCTGTACGAGGATTTAGTGGTTCTGTAATTACTTTTCGGTGTACGAGTATGTGTTTCTGCGGTTATCAATGGTGTATTAAACAAAGGTAAATAATCAGCGCCACATGTGAGCTTGAAAGTGACACAGAGTTGAGATGGAACAAACTCCTGCCGCGGCCATTTTGACTTCCGCTATGAAATCATACGCAGGGACATCTCGCCTCCTACTGTAATTTGCAGAAGGATTTCCGCGCAGTGAAAGCGAAGTTTGCGGCAGGTAGCTGGCATATTCGCATTGCAATAAAAACTTAGTTTGTGGTGTCACGCACAAATGGTTAGTGTCAGTGAGTGGAAAGCATGTACTGCAAAGAATATAGCAGCTGAAACACAGGATGATATGCATTAGTAATTTGCAATAGAACATCCAGAAAAAATCAATACATGACATAACAGAACAATACCAGTGTTTTTTGCTGGTGACACACAGTCAGATACTACCCACCTTACAATTCCCCCTTGCAGAGCTGTCTGAAGAGTATGACCCTGCCCTCAGAGTTAACGCATCTTGATGCTCTCACTACACCTCCTAGGAATTGTCCAGGTGAGTCTCTAGACGAGTACCACCAGAGGCAACAAAGGAATTGACTGCCATAATATGTATAATTCTCTCGTACAAACAACTACTAATCTCTATATTGTGCACCCACCGATGCAAACCACTTTGGTGTGGCACCGCTAACTGTGTGCTCACTTCAACACACCCATGCTGGCTACCCACTGCAAACTTTATATTCTTTGATTGCGCAAAATTATCTTTCATTGTACGGAGGTTCATTTGCAATATACTGTAGTCAGCATAGAGAGGATAGGGTTGTGAGAATTCTCCCTAACGCCCAATTAAACTTTCAGCAGGCTTACACGATACAGCCATTTTCGTCCTTTGCCTTTATCCCTCTTATTTTACATTTACATTTCAGCAAACCGAGTTTTACTTGGTATTTGTTATTGCTAGTGGAATAATTACTGGTGGTCCGTCCAGCTATCTTTTCTTATATCCAAAGTCACAATACTTATTATAGCCCCAGGGACCTTTTTTTTATTGGTGCACCTTTTATACAGTATTGTTCTGACGTTCACCATGTCCAGCGTAGAAGCCAGCGAACCAGCATGTGGTTCCACTCAATCCACTAACCCAGATGTCCCCGTTGACCAGGGAGTAACGCCCCAGCCTACCTTGGTGCTGCCGACAGAACCTGTGGACGAAGAAAAGGAAGAGTGGGTCACGGTCAGCGGTCTGCCCATCTACACCATGTGGTATCGGGCCAAACAGCAGCCCCCCGTGGCTACTCTGCTGGTGGTGCACGGGTTTGGTGAGCATAGTGGTCGGTATGTACACGTATGCCGCGCTTTCGCGCAAGCGGGGGTCCAAGTCCTGGCTTATGACCAACGAGGTTACGGGAGGACTGGGCGCAAGAGTGGCCGTATGGGTCGCACCGACGGTCTACGTCGTTTACACCAAGATATACTCGTGCTCCACGACCGTGTACGCTTGGAAGGAGTGCCCCATTTTCTGCTGGGTCATTCTATGGGCGGTATGGAAGTCATGACGTTTCTCCACCAGTACCAACATGAGGCTCGGTTATCCGGGGTCATTGCCACCGGTCCCGCTATCAGATTGGCCAAGCCCGCCCGGCCTAACCCTATTGTGGGGGCAGTGGGTTCTTTATTTAGCAAAATTTTCAAGTCACTAACCATTACCACTGGTCTTCGATTGGAAGATATTTCCCGTGACGAGAAAGTAGTAGAGGCCGCCCGTAACGACTATTATCAGTATGATCTAGGCAGTCTGCAGTGTCTAGACGACCTGATAAACGCCGGTGGCCACCTGCTTTGCTCGGACCTCAGTCATATCAACTGCCCCGTTTTGATTACCCACGGCACTAAAGATGCCATTACCGATTTCGACGCCTCACAGGAACTTTATGATAAGTTACCGGGCTCCCTGGATAAAGAGTTTTGTGCTTATTCGGATTGTTACCACGAATTGCACAACGAGCCCAATAAAGAGGAAGTTATTGAGAAATTCATTACATGGGCTAAAACCCGTGCCCAGTCCTCTAATGAAACAACGGCCAAATAACATACTTGTCGCGGTACGTGTTGTTTTTCATGCGTTATTTGTTTCCCCTCTGTATTGTTGCCGCGCAGTACCCTTTCCTGCCGCATTGTTATCTTTGCTAGTCTTTGGATCTTATTCATTGAAGCGCCGTACCCTGCTGCTTGCTCATTCACAGGTACTGGCTCAAGAAATAAAGTTTGGGACGAAATTTGCCAATATTGTAGACAGTTACTTTATATGTATGACTTGTTAAAGAAAGGAAATAATGGCATCGAGCACCACCCATGAGAATGGAAAAAAAAGGTAAAATAAAAGGATTGCAGTCCATTTTATGGCGAATACAACAAGGGCATATCCACTCATTGGTTATTATTATTAATGAAACACCAAAAATATATTCGGCTAAATGGGAGGTAAACGGGCATTAGATTTGATGCTGTCGGGCATCCGCATGTGATAATCGCCGTTTTGTGTGATATACCGAACCCATGGCAGAGCCTGATAGCCAGATTTTTCCACAATTTTCAAATAACGGACTTGGATACCCGACACGGTAAAGTATGGGATCTCAAACTTGACAGAAATGGGTAGTTTCTTTTCGGGACCCTCGTTTTTAATACTAGGAAGACCGAAGTGGGCTCGCAATAGGGCTTCTTTGCCACCAGGGAATTGCCGGATTTTCCACACGAGGGCCGATTGTTCGGGAACGTAGCTCACCGTACCGAT
>JAOPJG010000224.1:0-34404 GCA_027478255.1 Dispira simplex | reverse complement strand
AAGGATACCAAGGTAGCCCCGTCGCTTCAGGCTGCCATGGGCGATTTGGAGCGTGCGAAACTAAGCAACCAACTCGCTCAGCAAATGGAAAAGCGTCCGTCTATGGAGGAACTGGTGAAACGTAACATTCTTCCCGCTACTCCCCAGTAATTGTCACAACAGTCACTTTGCTGTCAACTTGGTGGTTCGTATGGGAATGAGTCCTTTGGCTTGTGTTTAGCTGAAACTGTCAACTGGGCCCAAAGGTGTTTTATTGCTGTATTTTTAACAATATTATTCGTCAGTACGTTGTTCGTGTAGTATGATGGTGGGATATTCCATACTTTTGTCTGTTTTTTTTTTCAGTTTGTATTGCAGTGTTGATGGATTTTTGCCTTTGTAGTTTATGTGTATGCTATTGCATTCTATATGTAGAAAACCTATTTGGATTGTTTCTCCTTCTTGCTTTTCTTTGGACATACCATTTTACTTTTTTTTTATTCAATAAACCTCATTTTTTTTACTATATATAGGTGCTATTTAAAGTGGACTAACCATTGTCATTCATAAGAAACTCCGCCTGAAAACCGTAGCCTATGGTAGGGCTGAGGCCAAGTCACGTGAAGATAAGGTAAATCACGAGGACACCACCAGCCTATCAACCGAAAAAAAAAAGAGGTCCCACAACATTTTTTTTTATGCATCAGCACAGAACAGAGGAGAGCAGGGGTAGAGGGCTGTATAACGGAATACTTGACTCTACCCTCGTCTAGTTTCTTCCTCTTTCGAAAACTTCGTGCTTTACAACCTATCCGTTATTTACCTTGTGTCATTCCTTGACCTTGCTAAAGCCGATCTAGTCAAAATGGTATGTAATCTGATCGTAGACCTTGTCCTTTTTTTGGTATTAGCAAGAGCAACTGCTAGCATCAGTGTATAGATCCGTTCATCCGAAACCCTATCGGTGCTTTATAAAGGTACTTTTGTGGATTTACAAGGGTGCCTTGCCGGGGAGGGGTGGTTAAATCTGACCTATATTTTGGCAAAAACCCCCCACCATCAGCTATTTCCTAGTGATAGTCTGAGATTCGGGGTACTAGGGAACAATAGACATGATTTTGTGTAGATTCTGGCGGTTCTACTTGGAGGGGAGTATGTAATTTCGACATTGATTAAACGAATCGATGGTGTCTACCCTACTGGCGGCGTCTAGTGCTTTGGCGATTACAACCCATTATATTCCTACCCGTTATTCGCAATCAACCTTTCTCTCAATATTTCACAAGGATACTAACTGATTATGGTGATTTACACTTCGTATTCTGCCGATATCGAAACTCTTTTCGACTGCTCAGCCCAAGAACGTCACCGACATCAAGAAATTCCTGGAAATCGCCAGAAGAAAGGATGCCCGGTCCGCTCGTATCAAGAAGAACGGCAAGGTCGTCAAGTTCAAGGTACGCTGCTCCCGTTACTTGTACACTTTGGTGGTCAAGGACTCCCAAAAGGCTAACAAGCTCCGGGAATCCCTTCCCCCCGCGCTTAGTGTGACCGAAGTCGACGCCTAAACGTTGGCGAACGCCTTATTAAACCCATATGTCGTCAAATGGCCGTTTTTATGTGTGAGGCACTGCTTACCTTTTACCAAACGACCCCTGACAATCTCCTTCATTTTTTTTACTCTGCTCTTGCGACGAACGCCGTTTCGGGAAATTCCCTGGGCATTGAATAAATAAATGTGGTGATACTCCCCTAGCCCTTTATGTGTATTTATTTTTGAGCATTGGTTTACCGGAGAGCGATGGAGCCATTTCGTTACCCTTGGGGAAAGTGGTGATAGATAGTTGACACAGCCTCGCCACCTTTAATGTATTGCTAGTTGCAATGCAGTTCACAACACTGCTGAAACCGACCATCCCAACTTTTATGGTATTTGTGGGTTATGTTTGGATGTGTACATGTCTAGTCAATGGCTTATACAGGCAATGGAACATGGCCTGTTTGTCAATAGAGCGGCGCTAGAAGGGTAGAAACTAGGCGGAGAATGAGTAGGATATAGAAACAAGAACGATATATTGGCCAAAGGATGTAAATGATAGATTGGGACGGTGAAGAGTATGAGCCTGTCCGTGTGGATAAAGTGGATGTCTTGGCCGATACGATGGTGGCCATTTCCCCCTTTTTTTTTGTTGGGGAAGGAGGGAGAGTGATTAAGAGAACTACTGAGTGACCAAAGCCTTGGTACAACCACGTGGTGCTCTCTTTTTTCTCTTGTAACAGCAAACAACTCCCCCCTCCCATTTTTATCATTGTGTTCCCCTTTGTTCTTTCGGAAGGTAAAAAAAGAAGCAATAACTCCCGAATAGATCTTTTTTTAGTAGTCAGGCCAAACCACGAGACTTCTGTCAAAATATCCGGGTTGGGGATAATAAAGCCCGGAAATTGGGAAATGGCGCCATCCCTTCCTCAGGGAGGTTTTTAATGGGGTCAGGGTTGCTGGCTATGTACTGCGGTCATAGCGTCCTTTATGTGGAATTTTTTTAGTTTAAAATAGAAAAGGATAGAGAAAATTCTACTTCACTGTAACGTAAAGATGATGTGTGGCGGGTGTTTGGGAATCGAAGAAATGTCTATTGAACGCGAGGATCAACAGACCCTTTTCCATTGGATAATTACCGTAAACATAAACAAACGAAAATCATGACCATTCTTACCCTTCCCCTAATCTTATATACCAGCGGAATGCTGGACTTTCCTTTCCTATCCCGACTGTCTCTTTCGTGACAATGGGTACGGGCTGTGAATCTGCCCACGACGTATTTATTCATCGTCCACTTCTCGCACACGTCGCCCACGGTATTTCTATAGGGCCTTTCTCGGGATGGGGAACCCACTCGCCACGCAACAGCGCCATGTGATATACGAAGATGTGTGATACGACTGCATAATTAATGTGAATAATTGAAATGATTGAGTAATCCAGTTGAGCGTTGTCACTTTGGCATACTACTTTAACCCCAACCACTCTATTTTAATGGGGCCAAGCAAAAAAGAAGGGGGTGAATTGCACATGGCCTGTGTCTAGCAACACTCCGCAGTGGGCTTGTCACACGGAACCCAACGCATACACACGCATATTATGTCGGGTCAGTGCCACTATAAAAGCCCATTGCTGTAACTTCACTCTACCGTTATCTCTTCGTTATTTTTTTACAATTCATAAAACATTCAGCCTTTGGTTACCCATACGGTTTCCCCTCATTTTCTTCCATTCACAGAACTGAATCATCATTAAAATTTGTGGCTGTCCATTTATATTTTTTTCACTCACTAACCCCTCCCCCCGCTATTACATAGCTTTTACTGGAACCTGTTTTTCTATTGCAAAAAAAAAAAAAAAGACAAACGATTGCCTACTCGACTCAAAGTCCTTTTACATGCGACTCGTTTCTCATAACCGGTCACAGTATTAATCCCGACTGACTTCGTTTCTATCAACGAAACGCTTTCCTCAAAAGGATATACAAATTTCGGCATTCAACAGTTTTGTTTTATCACACTGTACCCTTGTCACGCGCTGTTCAGTCTGAGCATTACTCTGTCTCAAACCAACCTGTACGTGTAGTACACACATTCTCGTATACTTTACAAAGCATTGTCCATTGTTTTCTTTCACTCCCAGCGCAAGGCCTACAACCACTAGTGGTTGGGGTCGGAACTTTCAGTCGCTGATATTTCGTATCGACTCTATTCATACGCCGGTTCCGACGCGGTGTTTTTTATTTATTTATTTCGTTTACTTGTTTGCTTAAATTACTCTTTGCACTAGCGTTTTTTTTCCTCCTCTCTACCCCATTGCGTCAGTCAGTCCTTTCTGGATAAGTCCACCTCCCACTCTCCACCATTCTTCGGTACGGTTGGGTTCCGAGCTCCTGAATTTTTCTTATTATTCATTCTTACGACCCGGTTGCCTTCTAATTCTCGGGCGATTCCAATACCACTCACGTGCCTCCCTCGTGATAAAAGACCCCCGCGTTTCTACGCTTCACTCGTCGTATGGTCGTTGCACCATGCCCTACGCGTTAAAACTCACATTCCGAGGCGTATGTCGCAAATTCGTGTTTGCGGACCGTTCCACCCTCAATTGGGACAACTTGGACCGCAACGTGCGGTCATTATTCAATATCGATTTTCCCTTTTTTCTGCAGTATGAAGACGAAGAAGGTGAAGTTATTACCTGCAGTTCAACGTTTGAACTCCGGGAAATTCTACCGTTGCTCGATGACACAGGGGCCCGGACTTTTCAGTTAAGTATTGTGCCCCTGAATGTACCGTCGCGGGCGGTGTATAGTCGTATTCATCACTATGCTAATGATTATTCGGATGGGCCATCCAGTTTTAGCAGTTTTGATAGCAGTATTGACCGACTGCAGCGGCAGCAGAATTTGGACGCTGGGATTGGTATAGAGGGGGGTGCATCAGGGCTGCCCGAGGATGACAGTGTACCTATGGTGACACAGCCGCATTTGGGAGGTCATAAACGACGTTATCGACATGCTTCTACGGCACCACCACCACCACCGGTAGACATGGCTACCACAGGAACTGATCCTAGATCTTTTGCAGAGATAACCGGTCCGCCTCCCCCTTTACCCCCACCGCCGCCAGCGGAAGCGATCGCCCAGATTGCCAGTGGCGAATTTCCCCCGAGGTGGCCTCGGGCAGGGGCACGGGTTCTTCCGTCCGGAGTGGATCCCCAACGCGTACCTACCATTCCCATTTCCTCAGTGTCCGTACCGGCTTTGCCTACTTACTGGACTCATCCACCTTCCTTACCGGCTTCGTTTTTCGACCCGTCTATACAACTAGAAGGTCAGGCAGCTCCTAATTCCCATTCGCGGAAGCCCTCGTTTATGGAAGGTGCGTCATCCGTGGAAAATATGGTTAGTGGTCGATCAATTGCCTCGAAATTTCACACCAGTAGCATAGCCCTAGAGTCTGTCTTGGCCGATGTCCCAGAACACCACGAAATGGAAATGTCCTGGGCGGAAATCGCTACCCAAAGATCTAGCGTCATGTCCCAAAAACATGCCCCGGTATCCTCTCGACCACCCTCGGGAGCTAGCGTCCAGCGTTCTCAGTTGCAAACTTATTCTGACACAAATTCCCATCGTGCTTCGTTGCAGGACGCCCCTAGTGAACGGGATTTGGTTCCATCAAATCCGCCACTGACTGTGACTTCTCGGCAATCGGTACAGCGGTCTAAACATCCGTCCGAGACCTCCATTCAACAGGCGTCTTTATATACTGTACGGCCTACGTCTGTCATTCCATCCCATATGGGATCGGCTAACACTAGCAAGTTACATCAGTCGGGTACTATGGCTTCCCAACTTGCCCCGCCAGAATTATCTGGTTCGCAGCGGCAACCATCTATCACAGCTTCCTCTGCGGCAATTTCAGCGACTTCTGCTGCTGTGGCCGAGTCAGAACAAGGGGGAGATGCTGCTTCCCAGGAACCCCAAGCATCAGTGGTTTCATCTAAAAAGCCGTCGAAACCAGTATCAGAAACAATTTCAGAGGTTGTCCAGTCCATCCATGGCAGTGCTGCCCCTTCTGTTCTACGTGCTTCCCGACACTCGGTCATAGGATCACCTTCTCAGGCGTCGGTACATTCATCCATGGTAAAATCACCAAGTGCATCGCGTCATTCGATATCAAAACAGCAGTCCTCCATGCATACTTCCCGACAGAAATCCGCGGCTAATACTTCGGTTGTACCTCCGTCTCATCAATCGATAACACAACCTTCTCAGTCTGCTGTTGCGGCCGAGCCAGAACAATCAGGCGATGCTGCTTCCCAGGAACCTCAACCTTTAGTGGCTTCATCTAAAAAGCCGTCGAAACCAGGATCTGTGGCACCAGCACCAGAAGTTGTCCAATCGGTCCATGGTAGTGCTGCCCCTTCCGTCTTACGTGCTTCCCAACATTCAGCAGTAGCATCACCACCTCAGGCATCGGTGCATGCCAATCGTACTTCACTGTCGAAAGTGGGTGGACAAGATGGGAAGGTTTCACGGGTTGGCGGTGCCTCACAGATGCAGCAGACCAGTCGAGTGTCCGTAAGCGCAGAAGGACAGACAGAGATCTCACCCACCACCCCCATACCCGATCTGTTGCCCCCATCGGCCGTCACTTCTCCACGACCTTTACCCCAGGCAAGTTTAGAACATCAGAGTGAAGCGATCAGTGTAGATCAGCCGGATGCCAAGATTCCTTCCATTGCAGAGTCTTTACATGCCAGTAAAGTAAGTGTACATGCTTCTGTACATGTCTCACCTGTCCCAGACCCTGCGTCGATACATCCTTCCGTGGTAAAATCGCCAAGTGCGTCGCGTCATTCGATATCAAAACAGCAGTCCTCCATGCATACTTCCCGACAGAAATCCGCGGCTAATACTTCGGTTGTACCTCCGTCTCATCAATCGATAACACAACCTTCTCAGTCTGCTGTTGCAGCCGAGCCAGAACAATCAGGCGATGCTGCTTCCCAGGAACCTCAACCTTTAGTGGCTTCATCTAAAAAGCCGTCGAAACCAGGATCTGTGGCACCAGCACCAGAAGTTGTCCAATCGGTCCATGGTAGTGCTGCCCTTTCCGTCTTACGTGCTTCCCGACATTCGGTCATTGGATCACCTCAGGCGTCGGTACATTCATCCATGGTAAAATCACCAAGTGCGTCGCGTCATTCGATATCAAAACAGCAGTCCTCCATGCGTACTTCCCGACAGAAATCCGCGGCTAATACTTCGGTTGTACCTCCGTCTCATCAATCGATAACACAACCTTCTCAGCCTGCTGTTGCGGCCGAGCCAGAACAATCAGGCGATGCTGCTTCCCAGGAACCTCAACCTTTAGTGGCTTCATCTAAAAAGCCGTCGAAACCAGGATCTGTGGCACTAGCACCAGAGGTTGTCCAATCGGTCCATGGTAGTGCTGCCCCTTCCGTCTTACGTGCTTCCCAACATTCAGCAGTAGCATCGCCACCTCAGGCATCGTTGCATGCCAATCGTACTTCACTGTCGAAAGTGGGCGGACAAGATGGGAAGGTTTCACGGGTTGGCGGTGCCTCACAGATACAGCAGGCCAGTCGAGTGTCCGTAAGCGCAGAAGGACAGACAGAGATCTCACCCACCACTCCCATACCCGATCTGTTGCCCCCATCGGCCGTCACTTCTCCACGACCTTTACCCCAGGCAAGTTTAGAACATCAGAGTGAAGCGGTCAGTGTAGATCAGCCGGATGCCAAGTTTCCTTCCATTGCAGAGTCTTTGCATTCCAGTAAAGTAAGTGTACATGCTTCTGTACATGCCTCACCTGTCCCAGGCCCTGCGTCGATACATCCTTCCGTGGTAAAATCGCCAAGTGCGTCGCGTCATTCGATATCAAAACAACGATCTAATGCACCTTCCCGTCAGTCTAGTGGGACGTCATCTCCTAGTGTCATTATCCAGGGATCTCAAGGCAGCCTGAAAAAATCCAAGTTATCTTCTCCTTCGGTTTCTTCTTCCAAGTCAGGGTCGAGGAGTTCATCATCGGGTGCCTCATCGCGATTAATGGCTTCCTTGTTGAATATTGATGAACCAGCGGGGCCAATACCTGACGGAGAAGAGATTTCTTTGAACAAAAAGAGCGGCAGGTCCTCTCAACGTGTGTCACCCAACAGTGGTTCTCACCAGGCCACAAGTAAAGTGCGTGTTTCGCCCTCAGTTCGATCTAGCTTGGAGTCCAAGGTAGTTAGCGAATGTCCTTCCAGGGTTTCTGCGGTGGCGCCAGTCGAACCGCGTCCGTTGGAAAAATCATCAGTTTCCACTCGGTTAACAAAGTCAAAAATGTCTGTGGTTGCCACCCCAGTGGAGCATTCCCATGCTGCCTCGGTGCACAGTCCATTAGAGTCCTCGAAAAAGTCTTCTCAGCCGGTTTCTAAATACGCTTCACCCCAGTTACGACAGTCATACCAATCCCTAATGGCAGATGCCGAGGCTTCGACCGTAGCAGCACCCCCTAATCCTGAACCTGAGCCGACTGTGCAGGATCCAGAGCAAGCAGTCAACCAAAGTGTGCCAGCCTCTGGACTTACGATGAGCCCTACATCTCCGATGGCCAAATCAAGTATTGCGGCCCCTGTCACCCCGGGCGATGTTCAAATGGGTGAAAACTCCTCACGCGCGTCATTACATGCTAGTCGTGTCTCGATTGTCCTGGAGAAAGATCCTTCTGCTGTTCCTTCTCGCCGTAGCAAAATGGGCTCTCCGGCGGCTTCCGCTATCCATAGAGACACGGTTGCTTCTCGAACCGATCTACCCGATGCTACATCGCATAAGTCCACAGGTCATGTGGCCTCCCCGGCTCCCGCTCAAAACGGGCATCATATCGTTCTCACCCCACCGGGAGTTTATCCCACGGCTGCCACGGCAGAAGTCTCTGCTTCTCGTGTATCCTCAAGGAAAAACAGCAAAGTGGCCTCCCCTGCAACCCAGCCAGCATCCATGATCATCACTGAGAAGACACCGACTGGTGGAGCACTTTCGTGCTCCAATCTATCTATCTCGGCCTTGGATTTAACCCAAAACAGGGTGGAGAAATCAGCCTCTGTGGAACAAAATGTGGAATCCAAACATTCGCCGGCCCCCGGCGTACACGCGTCTGGGTCGGTAGTGAAACCCAGTTCTCACGAAAGTCCTGCATTGTCCTCCAAGGGTGTTTCCCTGAAGGGGTCTGCAGCGCCGGGCTCACCTGTGGTGATAGAAGGGACTCGTCCGAATAGTTTAGAAAGCGTTCCGAAATCTTTGCGACCGAGTGGCCCCTCTACCCGTCGCTCTAATGCTTCTCTTGCCAAGGATAGTGAATCCCCAACTGACGGTGAAATATTGGCCAATCGGGCTTCTTATGTGGAGCCAGTAATACCTAGTATCCAAGTTTCGTATGCATCACAAAAGGGAACACCTAGTGTTCACGAGTCGCTCGTGGTAGCTGTACTGGAGAATGAAGGCAGTGGTAAGGGCAGGACTAAGTACAGTACTGTTTCGACTTCGTACAAACCGTCGTCACCACAGCCTGCAGTAGAACCAAGTGATCCAACTTCACGGGCGTCCAAGCCAACTAGTCCTGTGGTGAAGCCGAGCAGATCGCAAGAAAGCATGGCCAAAACTTCTTCCTCATCTTCCAGGAAATCTTCCAAACATCCAACTCCCACGGTACAGGCCAGTGCAGCTGTTCCTACCCCAATGGAGGCTTCCGTCCACGCGTGTGTCGCCAAAACTGCCAGTGTGCATCATTCTCCATCCCACCAATCTCACGTAGAATCAATGGCTTCTATTCACGCTGCTCTCAGCAAGTCAGCTTCCAAAGCCTCGTCGGCGGCTTCTTCTCCACGGTTGGCGACCCAACCCAGTAAGAGAAAGTCCAAGGTGTCTCCCCAATCCAACTCTCCACTCGCTCAAGGGTCCACTAAACAGTCAGTAGTGACTAGTCATCAAAGTATCCAAAAAGCTCGAGTCCCCGAGCAGCCTCAGGACGCTACAGCGAGTGCAAAATCTGCTACACCGCCATCGGTTGTCAAGTCGGGCCAGGCAAGTCCAAATAAAACCATACCTGACTGCTCGTCGCCAGTGGAGCCAGCCGCTACAGCACAACCGGAGAATGCTGTCACTTCTTTATTACCTTCATCTTTAGTGCAATCTCACCACAGTTCGTCCGCACTGGAGACTCGCATGAAGGCTTCACCTTTGCCCGTGGTAACGCCTGGGGTACAGTCACCTCCATCGAAGGCGCAATCCGACGTGGAAGATCAAACCAGTCAAGTGCGCCCACAAGTATCCATCGATAGGTTAGTATCACCAGTTTCCTCGGCCATTGGAAAGATTCGTTCCATAGCCAACTCTTCGAAGGTTTCGATCAGTCGGGCTAAATTAGCAGAAAAGAAAAGCACAGCGTCCCATGCCACGAGTCCTACCTCGTCGCACTCGTCGGTACCCATTCCCCAAGCTTTAACCGAAACCCCTACTCCCCCTGCCCAGGGAGCTTCTCACCGGGCTTCGTTGGAACGCTCCTCCCGCATCTCCCCCGCCAACCAGGGATCACCAGTGGTCTCCCCCACCCAATCCAGTATGCTTTCCCACCAGGCGGCTAGCCATCTGTCAAACTCACGTATCACCAGTGGTCATGTTCAGCGTACTCCCCAGGCCGCTCATTCTTCTGTTGCGGAGCTCGTAGAACATTTTTCTCGCGAGTCATCCCACGGGAGTGTCAAAGCCACCAGCCGACCAACGTCAGAACGAGGATCAACAAAGTCTTCTAAGCCTGTTACACCAACTACTGGGTCTTACAACAAAGCGGGCTCGGGAGTCGCTGGTTCCTCGAAAAGTAGTCACTCCCCTCCTAAGGGGTCTGATCCTACTATTGAAAAGGCTGTCAGTCAGAAATCGGTGAAATCGAGTGCCGCTCCGTCAAAAGCACCATCGCCGGGGTTGGACCCATCCCGGGACAAGATTGCCGTTTCCGTATCCGCATCGGCGTCCCAACGGTTGTCCCGGGCTCCCTCGGAAGTTGCTGACGAGCCCGCCAAGGATGACACCGTTAGTTTCCTGGACGCCACTTTCACCACCTCAGTGGCGGAAGAGCGTAACGAACGCATTGACGACTTGCGGGGTATGCTGATAACGTTGGCCGAATCCTTGTCTAATCTTTACCCGGACTACGGTCCTCCCGCTACCAACATTTTACCGAATATTCCTAAGCAACCTGCGGATGGCTCACAGCACTCTGGTCAATTCGATGGGAATACGGCTTCCAAACAAAGTTTGGAAAAATCTGCTCTTCTCTCCATGGGTGGTTCACCAGTGTTGAAAACGCAACCTCCCACAACCCACCACTCCAGTCCGCCATCCCGTTCTTCTCGGTTCGAAACTCAGGATATTGCCGTTAGTAAATCCAAGTTGGGCTCCGTGGGTACGGCCGCTCCAGCTCCACCATCTCCCCAGCACGGCGCAGTGGCCTCCACCAGCAAAGTTGATTTGTCGGCCAATTCCGTCCCGGTGATGTCAAAGTCGCAATCATCACGGCGATCTTCTCAAACGGGTCGCACTCCGGCGGCGGTTGTGGAAGCGCAGGCTGCTAGTGTACGAGCGTCCGTTGCGGTCTCGGCAACTACTCCCACCCCAGTTGCTAGTAAATCTGGCCGAGGATCTGCACGGGCTTCTTTGACAGGTAACACTTCAGCGTTGCCCGCCGATGGTAACGCGTTACTGGCTAAATCGCGGGTTCCAACTCGACCGACTAGTCCACCACACATCGGCCATCAATCACCTGCCCAGGCAGGCTCTGCTACAACCAAAGCTGGGTCTACTGTTTCTATTCCTGAGGTCGCCCCGTCTTCGCAGCCTGCCGGCGATGTTCCCCAGATCACCGTGGAAAGCGATTCGGTAATGGTTGAACCGGTAACTAAAGCGTCCGACCCTACCCTAGAATCAGCCGCAGGTAAGGTCTCCTTTATAGGGGTACCATCCTTGAAAGTGGTAACGCCCGGCGGATCAGTGCACGAGAGCAAAATTGATAGTCCACATTCCTTGGCTGTTTCCAGCCAAACGTCACATGGTTCGCCTAGCTCATCCAAACAGGACCCTGGGATTATCCCACAGGGAGATGAAAGTCAGTCTGTTGTGCAGGACGAAGAAAGTGTGCTTTCGCAAGCAGTAGCCAAGGCGGAGGCGGCCCTCGCTTCAGTGGAGGCTCTCAACTCCGTAATCCGCCAAGCCCAGCCTATGGTCTCTATGGTCGGGTTCGGAGGAGAGGTGCTCGATGCCAGTCTATTGGCGGCGGCGCAAATTCCTCTGCCAATATCCCAGGTCACTTCGCATCACACATCGGTTTGCACTTCTCCCTTGACAAAACCTTTCGATTCTCTATCTCATAGCCAAGAAGCGCTGCCTACCCAAGTGGAACCTACGGGCGACGCCAAGAGTCCATTCCTTACCGCCTCGTTCGCCGCCGGGTTTCCCCTTCCCCCTTCAGGGGCTGGGTCATTTTTTTCGGTGGAAGGCACCTATACTACCCACCGAACGCCTAGTGGTTCTCCTGTGCTTACCTCTTTTAAGCATCGTTCACATGCTTCTGGCCAACCTAGTGCAGAGGTGGTAACTACACCAGCCGATGCCAATGCCGATGCCGCTGGCCTGGTCTCATCTCATTCACGATCACGATCACCGAGTATTACCGCCTCTCAGGCCGCACAATACCGACTACCTTCGTCGGTATCTGGACGTACCAGCCGGCATAGTGTGTCTCAAGTTGAGCCTCAACCAACTGTCACGGAACCCACTATAATCTCACCGATCCCTGAACGCACGTCAGGAATTGCGAGTCCCCGTGTTGCAGCAAAACTATCTTCAGCTTCAGATCAGGACGCTAGTCTGGCGGTGGTGGCTAACCAACAATCCGTAATGGCAGGTTCGCCTTCCGCTGTTCCATCCAAGGCAGCGTCGATTCGGACCCGAGTGTCCAATTCTCTGTCCAGTTTGTTGCGTGTAGCCACCAACGTACCTCTCCCTTCCTCAGTTAGTGAGTCTGAGGTAGGGTCTGGTACCTCCCCTCATTCACCAGCCAAGTCATCCCTCAAACGTTTGTCAGCCAAGACGTCCAGCATTTCTGTTCCTCTCGGTAATACGATTCCGTTAACCAAACCCCAATCAGCAGAGCAGCCAGCTGATAACAGAGTATCACATAGTGGGAAATCTTCCAAAGCGGCTGTTGATGTCTCCCTCCCTGGCTCGCCTCCCGCGGTGTTCATCGAAGGGTACAGAGAAGGTGGCTTCCCACTAAATGGTCCTCCGTGGGTACCGATAGACGATCCACTAGCTATCCCTTTGGCGATTGATGAAATGCTCGACCAATTACACGAGGTGACCGACATGCTGAAGAATCTTATGGAGGAACATCCCAACCTGGTGGAACCCATCATGGACGTGATTCGTAAAGTACAAAACACAGTGCTCAACAGTATCGACCACGTCGCTCGGTCATCCGTGGCGAGTATGTCCCGTAGTCCATCCCATTTGGTGGGTAGTACTCGTATGCCCACCGTTCCTGTTTCCAAAGTACCATCCGCCCTCGGGCGACCCCCGGTCATGGGTTCTCCCAAGAGACGGGTATCCGCTGTTGCTTCTCCATTAGCCACCAACCTCCCCTTGGCGGAACCCTCGATATCGGAGACTAGTGACAGAAAATCCAAGGTCACCGCCGTACGCGTGGCGTCCGCTGATGTAGTAGTGGCCCCGAAATCGGTCTCTTCACGCAGTGGTAGCGGAACTCCATCCAGTCGTAGTGTTCGTGGAACTTCTGCTGTGCCTCCAGTCGGTTCTGATCAACCAGTGGACGGCAGTGGTTCCACTTCTTCGCCCG
Organism: Dispira simplex; assembly: GCA_027478255.1. Lineage (NCBI taxonomy): Eukaryota > Fungi > Kickxellomycota > Dimargaritomycetes > Dimargaritales > Dimargaritaceae > Dispira > Dispira simplex. The sequence continues at coordinate 20,967 of JAOPJG010000224.1, read as the reverse complement.
AGCAGATTGACCAATTTCCTAGTACTAAAGTGGAACCAGGTTCCATGTCCACCAGAACCAAATCGCAGGCTAGTAACTGCTCACGTTATACCAAGGCGTCCGCTATATCTACTGCCTCACGATCGTCGAAGGAGGAGAACAGCTCCGCTAAATCGGAGTCCTTGGCGTCAAAGGTTAGCCTTACCAAATCCACCGTTGCCAAGCCTGCCTCACCAGTCCCTGGTTTATCTGTGATGCAGCCCACTAATGTTAGTCCGCCGGATGTGCCAGTCCTAGATGTACGCCAGTCTAACAAGTATAACATAAGTGGTTCGCAAGTGGTGGAGGGAAAAATTGACACAAAGTATCCTTCCCGGGTATCAGGGGCTACTAGCCCTAGAACCCCAGCAGCCCCTGCTACGAAGCATGGTAGCTCTGCCCGTCCATCGGAACCCTCTGATCCAAAGAGTCCGTCCAGCCCAAGCGGAAGTGTCGGGAACAGTTCCCGTTCGTCACATTCAAACCGAGGCACGACTGGCAAAAAGTTTGACGTTGGCGCGTCTGGCGAACCTCGCAAATCGGCCGTGCCACCACCTTCCGAGCGAGCCAACAGTAAAGATACCTCTCCCTCGGTTGAAGGAACGAATAAGTCGGTGCCGTCACCTGTGAGCCCAGGTCACTCGGAAAATATCATTCCGGTACGGATAGTGGAGGAAGTGGCTTCACCTACTCCCCCCAAAGTCCGCACGCGATCTCCTTCTCTAGATTCCCAACTCCACACCGACTCGATGCCTAGCTTGAGTAACAATTCGGGATCAACCAGTCCGTCGGAAGCCTCGTCATCGGTACAGACTCCTTCCCCATCATTGCATGAGGCCTCGTTTGTGAGCAGTGTGGATCACCACATACAAATTCCTATTTCCCAAAGGGCCAGCTTCATAGAAGAAATACCAGTAATGAATACTCCAGACGACGGGATTCCGCCTTATCTCCAGCAGCACAGTTTTAACCACTGTTCTCTAAGCCACGCATCTTTTTCTGCATCATTCCACGTTTATCCCTCGTTTACCGGGGCTCCTCCTGGCGGAGTAAGCGGTGGTACCACCCCGCTGAAACCTAAGAGTGGTGAATTTAGCAGTGGCTTTCCAAAGTCCCCCTGCGCCTTTCCGTCCGGAACTGTCTCTCCTTCGGGAGGTATGTCCCCCAGTAGACCGCCCGAGATGTCTGGACACACTAGTTCGTCGTTCACTGGTTTTCCCAACCTAAACCAGTCGGTGTCGTTCGAGGTAAACCCTGCTGATCAGCCCAGCTTGCATCACGATGACCGCCAGGGCGGACGGAATTGGTTTCCGTCATATACTAGCTATCTACCACCCACCGAGCATTCCAATTCGGCTAGGATTTCCTCCATAAAGGTCCCAGTGAAACACTATTATTCTCACCGATCAGGGGATCCGGCTAATAGGCTCCCCACAGATGCCATTAGCGAAGAGTATGACACGATTACTCGTCGTCTTATGGCTCGGGGTTTCCCTAATTACCACCTCGTGTACAGTATTGTCCAACAGTGCGGTGGTGACATTACCGTGGCTGAACTGCGTTTATCGCATGCGCAATCATTTTAAATACCGACTTGACTCTGCCACCTTTCGCATACACCACAAATTGCTGGTAGGTGTGCATTATGATTTTCATTAAAATATAGCGTGGTTTGAATAAATAAAATTTCCATATGCTCTGGTTCTTCTGGAGAGTACCTTTGATTCTTGGGAACGGGGTAATAATAATGTTCTAATATAAATGACCCGTGGCCAAAAACGCCGTGGCCTTGATGCAGGAGAGTCTTTCCAAAGACATACCAGTTTGTACATGGACATGCCGTTTTTTAGAGTTCTAAATTAGTGAATTTCCTCACTAAAAAAAGGGGGTGGCAAACTTCAATATCACTTATTATCCCATCGTAATGATGCTGAAGGCCTTTAAAATTCCGCAGATGTTCCCCTGTGTCGATGCTCGAAAACCCGAATGGGTACTTGGAATACCACAGTTTCATCTCCACCAAATCGCATTTTCGCCTTCACAACTGAACACTTCAACATGGGCACCAGCCTGGCAGCTTACCTGAAAATAGTCCAGTGGTTTGTTTAAAATTACGCGACACGATCCTTACTCTGGCATGAAACTAGCGCTAGTAAGGGAGTGAGGGAGCAGGGCATGTGTACGGCATCACAGAAGGTATGGTGAAATAATCCATTAATCTGTGATCCAACATTACCATTTATTTTTAGAGTTATTTATCTGTAGAAATTTTATCAGTTTTTGCGGAAAGATGATTCAGGTTTAATCATCACTTTTGTAATGTTTTGTAAAAAAATTTGTTAATATTTGGTGTTTCCCCGTCTCCTTCCTTAGCATGTATCACGTGACTAAGACCCAGTCTTAGATCATTCACTGGTATAAAACTCACACACTGATTATTCATTCACTCGCCCCCGGCTCTCTCTCGTTTAGTATAGTTTACATCATTTATATACACTTGCCATAGTGCATAGTTTAGTGTTTACTGATTGTTTAGTGTTTATCTTTAGTTTATAAAAGGACTAGTTTACCCAATTCCTAACAAAATTTGTGCGAAGTTGAATTACTTTCCTTTACCATTTCTATTGATGAGATTGAGCGGTATATTTAAACCTGCCCAGTTCCTGTCGATAGGGGAAGATTGTTCATTACTTTATTCGTTTACAATTTAGGAATAAATTCGTTCTTAGCATAGGTTGATTTCGTCCATTAAACAGATGTGTGGAGTTTTATAATCAATCGTAGCTAGTAGTTTATTTGTTAAGTGATGTTCCACTCGAGTATCATCTCATTTTATTTTGTCATTCGATTCCGTAGTGCACAATACTAATTCTAAACGGAGGATTGGTCGATTTGTGTCGTTATTTCATTCTAATGTTCCAGCTATTTTATAAGTTATACAGTCGTTATCAGTATTATTTTAAGTATTCTTTATTATTTTTTATGCCGCCAGAAGAAGCATCAGTCTCCTCACGTTCCATCCCTAAAAAACCCGTACAAATAACACTCCTCCCAAGTTCGAGCTCTACTCCGCTAACGATAATTCCCTCGTATCTCTTTTATCGGCACTGGGGCAACAAGACTTGGCTTGGGTACAGTACACTTCGCAATTAATTTTCGAGTACTGGGATACACCCAATGGTACTATTGTTCGTGCCCTCTACAATGGTCGACCCGTAGTATCGATCAAGGCCGATTTTTCCTCACTACCATTGGAAGACTTCCAAAAATTGTTAGAGCCGTACATTCCCCACGACTTTGGGGCTTGCCAAGTGATACCAGAACACTAACGGTGGTTGGACATGGAGATCCTCTACCAAAAATTTATACATTTGTTCCATACTGGTAATACTGTGGTGTAGTTATACTTTTACCACCTAGTCTGCCTGAATAAGGATCGTCGTTGTCGTACTTTTGTGACTGCCACACCTGGGCCCTCGCAGCATCCACCCTCCTCTACAATATCTGGATGGCCCGCAATGACCTAGCCTACCAGAACAACCTGTGGCCCACAACTAGGTTAGTAAAGAGCTTCAACGCCACACTGAAGATGCTGCCCATTCAAACCCCTAAACAGTCATACCCCCCACCACTCAACAGTGCCCTCCGACCATACCTGCCGGACCCATCTACTGGTCTCCCCCCTTTGGACGACCACCACCTCAGACCACTATAGTCCAGCAATCCCTACAAACCTTTGCTGCGTCCAGTCTGTTCCCTGTTTCTCCTCTGACTCCCGTCTTTATCTCGCATATCTGTGCAACACCCTAGGGTGGGGCGGCCTGCCTGCACGACTTGGCCTCGGAGTACTCACTGTTATGTGATATTCTGGCCGTTCAGGATGTAACGTTTTCTTTATTGTTTATTGTAATTATGGAAATAGTACCTCCACGGTGGTGTGTCATCAGTCAAGTATAAAATAAATTGTCCACAAGTACTTTTGTGACAGGGATATGGTGGTTGTTTGGACCTAATGTCGTGTATTCCACGGGTGGGACTTTCATACTGTTTTTTGAATGGTTGGTTGTCACCCTCAGTTTTTTTTATCACTATATTTTTTTGGCCTATCGGTATATTTTAGGGAGGCACAAGGTACAAAAGCAGGTTTGTCGCTTATCATTGTTCTTTCCTTCGGCTTTATTTGTTGAACTGATGCCCCGAATAAAATTGTCTATAGCTTTTTCTACTCTTTTTCAAAAACTTATTCTAGTAATTAGTGCACATTTAGCATAGTCGACGTCATGTTCGAATCCCAGTATACTTTTATGGCGATCGCAGTGACGGCGGTTATGGGTCTAACCGGCTGGTATTTATACCGGGACCACGCCAAACACCGGTGCACACGTATTCTCCGGGCCCGTGTCCAAGTACTCGGCAAACGCCTTCAGGATGTGCGGCAGCAGGCGGACCATATCGTTGAAAAGGAGCTCGGTCCCATCCTACCGTGGTTTACAACCACCAGTGAAATGTCGTCAGCCGAGTCACTCCATCAGAATCGTAAAAAAGTGGAAAACACGCTTAGTTATGTGTCGGAATTGTTGTTGCGAACGCTGGAAGACATGGACGGGATTCCCCTGCGGAGCGTGTTGGATCCTATAGACCCGTTGCACTCCATTGGTGGTGCACCAGCTGTGTACCAACCGCTCCCGGTACAGGACGACGCATTGCAGCGACTCAAGGAAAAACGTCGTGCATTAGCCCGTCATATTAACAAACAGTTGGCCGAGGTGGACGAGTACCATCGCCAATTTCGATCTCTGGTGCCACCAGAGTCATGATTTTAGACTTTTAGATGCTTTGTAATAAGTAATTTAAAACCGCCTGTCTACCTCGTCCATTAAAGCTTAGATTGTGTAATTTTCGTACCTCATAACTACTCTAGAGCAGCGTGCAGGGACAGTAGGACTGACATTGCAAAATTTTGCCCACTCTAATTCTCTATAACATGTTCGATGGGGATTATGCCCACACCTATAACCTATTCTCTACTGGGAAGTTACCATAATATGTGGGTGGTGGAATGAGGTTAATATTTGCTATATTTCGTGAACAGGCAAATCAAACAATTACTATTCGAATACCATTTAATGGCATCTCCTGTGTGAGCTTTCCATACCATCAAAGTATCTTAAACCACATTTGATAGCACCTGGTAATTTTACACTGTTGGGTAGGGGGCTCATTGTGCAGAATTTTAACATAGGAGTACATTTCCTAACTAACACCAATGTATTTCCTGTGTGGTATTAGCAAAGGCGATGATCAAGTAGATGCTTGTTAAATAATAGAATGCTAAGGGTGGGGGGACTGTAGGACACCATCCATTCATCCACGAGTAGACTTAGTTTTATAACACTCTTCATCATGGATTTTTACCATCATGATTTAGCCTTGTTGGACAATGGATGTCAAGAAAGATGATTCACTGTTCATCTGCATGATATATTGAGATTAGGAAAATATATTATACGTCAAGGAGAAATTTTCCGAAATCAGGGGTAAATAGGTGCCATTGTTTTCTTCCCCTTTTTTTGGACTGTTACCCCTTGTTAATAAGAATTTACATGTCTTGGTTTTACCTTTCTACCTTTTGTTTTCATTGAGTTATCCTAATTTAAAAGTCGTTTACCATGTCCCATTCAAAGTCACAACACCCCATGCCCACCATTACCCCAGTCATAATGCGGTCACACATTTGGCTATTTTTTGAACTCAGCCAAAACCCAACCAAAATCCACCAAACTTTGCAACATATTTAAGCAAGAGGTAGTCCTTCATATATCATGGTGTGCACCTTGTACAACGACTTTAAGACTGGTCATTTGTCATTTGAAGATAAACACTACACAGGACGTCCTTCCTATGAGACATATGGATATAAAAGTGACACCATCAAACGGTTAGTTAAGGAAGACCCATTTGTGACCTTGAGAGTGCTTGCGCAGGAGGTAAAGTCTTCGGTGTGGGATGTTTGGAATGTTCTGCACCACCAGTTGCATTACCATTCATACCATAGTACTTGGGTTCCCCACTCCCTAACGTCAGAGTTGCAAAGTGACCACAAAACCTTTTGCCTCAATTTCCTTGACCATTTTCAGAAACCAACCAACTCTCTCATGTATAATATTGTGACGTGTGATGAAATCTGGGTTTACCATAATAACCTCCAGACTGGCACTGGTTGAGAGGTATGGGTGCCAGAACACCAAGGTCAGCATGACCCTATCCCTGCTCAGCCATGGTGTACCTTAAAATTACTAAATTTTAAATGGACTGTGCTCCTCAATAAAGTGATCATGTTTTATACTGTTTTTGATACTGATGACACTAGGTCCAAGAGTTAATAATACAAAAGGAATGGTGTCCAATCAATGGTTGGGGAATGGCAGAAAGCACATCCAAAGTCACCCACTTCCCAAATCATCCTCCACCAGGATAATACAAGACCTCATGTTTCCCACCATAGCAAGGCCCATATGGATGAGCTTGGACTCCAACTACTTAAAGCACCACCCTACTCTCCTGACCTTGCCCCATGTGACTTTTGGTTGTTCCAGCATATCAAGAAAAAGCTGGAAGCTAGAGTCTTTGACAATGATGATGAGATTATAAGGGTATATAATGAAGTCCTTGGTTTCCTCCAATGAAGTAATTTTCACAAATGTTTTGATAAGTGGTTCAAGAGGGTGTGCACAGTACTTGACAATGATGATAATTAATATTAAAAAATTGTGGTTCTTATATGAGTATTTCAGAAATTATATAACAACTTATATCATTTTTTTTGCTCAAGACAATTAGGTAGGGCGGAATAATTTCCCATGCTACTTCCCCCTACAAAAAAAATCACCCCTATGTGACCCTGCTAAAGTTACTTCCTGAAAGGCCAAGAGGCATTACAATATTATCTTGGCGTGCTATCCTCGCATTGTCACGATAAGCAATAGGACAAATACCCGTCGTGAGTGTATGTGATGATCCCCGTACGTGTGACGGCCATTTTGCAGGTCACAGCAGCTAACCGTGGGTGTGGAGGATACAGGGGCCCCTCTTTTATTATAAATGATGTCACACGGAGAATTTTGAAAATGAATGGGGTATTTCATAAGCTACACAGGCTGGTAAGAACGAGGTTGCGAACGCATAACCAACCCCCTTGATTAATTTAAAGGTTAAGCAGTATGTATGATGAAAAATATGCTACGTAAAATTATTACGCGACCGTCATATTCAGGAATTTCAAGGGTTGGTTCATGCATCTCCATTGATATTATTCACATAAAAGTGCATTGATTTCTTTGTTACTAATAGCCTAGGATGGTGAAAGATGAAGGATATACTATTTTCACCGTACTGCTATTGTTTTTGCAAAGGTTAACTGGTTTAGCACCATGAATGAAAAACGATAATTTTAGTGGTAGATAGATATGGTAGGTATTGGAGAGGGGAGGATATAAATACAGCTTGATGATAATAATACATGACCTCGGGGGAGATTACAAAGTGTAGCCACCAGCACCGTTCGGGAATGAAATTCTTAAAGCTTGTAAGGTTCGCGGATAAATTACATAGAGGGGATGAGGTGGGATAATACATAGAGATATGGCTGATGGGCAGCTTTTGATGTATGAAAGAGTGCAAAATGATGTTGTTAAAAGAGCAGCCCCAGGAGAAGGACGCGGTCAATTGCTATATGGAGTGAACCTCGGGGTAGCCAACCCCATCACTTGATATTACGAAAAGTCAGCCTGGTCGATACCCAGATAAAGCCATTAGGGGTTAATTAAACGACTCAAGCTACCGGGGCTTTGGTGCTGGCTTGCCGCAAAGTCTTCAGTCAACGGCGACAAGGTGGATGGTGGCGGAAACCGTACGTGTTGTTCCACTAGATTAAGATGTCCCAGGGCTACAGTCGAGGGTGCCCCTTGGGTCACTAAGCTCCCACCGTTGGACATCCCCACCTTGTCTTTGACAGTTTCATCAGTAGCCACGGTGGACGACAGCGGCGGTTTAGAAGCATCCGATACCGAATTTCCGTGCATTATGCGTCCAATCTTACTCGATACTTTTTGTAAATGACGGCGGTATCCTTGAGGCCGCTCTTCAACGGGGGTGCTGTTTAACCTCAGACCGTTGTGGACTGGGTTTGAAAGATGTGGCTCGGAAGCAAACGCCTTGTGGGCAATGGGGGACGCAGGGTAAGATCCCCAGGCGGAGGGTGACGGAGGGAAACGCGGGAGGTTCTCAGATCCTCGCGGGAGTACAGGATCAGTGGACACCACATACACATGTGGATCCCCTGCGGAGGTGTGGGCAACGGAAGGGTAACCGTTCGGAGTACCTGATACCAGGGATGACGTCGATGACGAACCAGACAGGTAGGTAACACCTGTGTCAGGTTTGGGAAAACTTGATGAAAAGGACGGCAAAGTGGCTGAGGGCGGTGGAATCGGACCTGGCGACCGCGAATCCACGGAAGACTGATGGAAACCATGATACACAGGGGGACCACTAGTGGGGATGGTGACTAACGAGAGTCGTCGGTGCACCGACCTCGGATGGAGCCCAGTATGACGTGAAGACAGTGGAGCACCACCCTGCATTGATGGTGGCGGGGCGCGGACTGTGTAATGTGGGTCAACTACCATGGTAGGACTGCCAGGGTGCAAGTACGGACTGACCATTCCTTCCACAGGTGGCATCACAACGTATGGCGATGAATGGTGATGAAGATGGTGGTGATGGTGGTGTTGTTGACTCGAAAAATCCCCACTAGCCTCCGGTGGGGTCATATCCTGAAGGGCAGCATTGGCCTTGGCATTTTCAAGCGCTGCTAAAACGGTGGCCCGGGCACCTTCCACGTCCACTGGTACAGCGAGTTTTCCCGTCTTCAGTTCCTCGGGGGTAAGTGGGTTCAAGAACTTGAGGGTCTTGTTCCAACGTTGTCGGCATTGGTGGTAGGTGCGACCGGGAACTTCTCGAGCAATCGAGTCCCAGTTCTTTTCCCGATATTTACAGGTGGCAACACGTAGCAGAATATCTTCGGCGGAAGACCATTTGGCATACACCGACCGGCGCCGTTTGGTAGGGTGGTAAGGGATACCGAACCGAGAGGTGGTAATATAGGGAGCCATACGGGACGCGGTTACCTGACGGTAATAGCGACTGCTGGTGTGCGACAGCTCCGTCTGTAAAGTACCACTACTATCAGGCGCAGTAGTTAATGGAGTTGCTCCCAATCGTGACCCTCTGGATACGACCGCTGATTCACCTATAGAAGCAGAGGTGGTGGCGCAAGAAGTGACAGGGATGCTCTCCTTATATTGCGTCGAAGGAAAGAACGCAGACGTTGTCCTACTGCCTTGGGCTACTTTTGTCACCACATCCGACGGATGTACTGAGGGATGTTGATGCTGCTGATCTTGAATGGGGCCTGCTTCGACTTGGGTATCTGTGGCCTTCGCCCCTGATAGACTGGGCTGTGCAACATGACCCCCCTGGGCCGTATCCAGAGCTGAGACATCCTTTTGCCCGCCTGTTGCTGAGGTCGGTGCCTGATAGCCAGTAAGATGAAGAGACGTAGGTCGCTTTCTTAATCCAAAAAGTGACCGGAAACTGCTTCCGGTACCTTGGCTGCCCTCTTCCTCACCGCCCGCTTCCACAGATCCGGTCTCACCAGTAGTATCCGTAGCGTGACGCGACGCCGTCAATCGTTTGATGGGAGAGTATAGTTTTTCTTCAAGCCGCCGCCGCACGGGGCTATCTCCGCCCGATTCTTGACCACGGCGGGATATTCGTCCCATCAACTCACGCCAACCCCCCTCCTTGGTACTAGGGGAACCAGGCGTCGGCCGAGTACGAGGCCGGACGGGAACCAGGGGCGGTAATAGCCCTGTATGAGGAATGTCAGAGTCCGTGTCTGGTTGTGAAGATGATCCGTTGGAAGACTGGGCTGTGGCTTGTGTATTAATATCCAACCGCTCCATGGGAGCTTCCAAGGCAGTGCGGCCACCTGAACCACACATGGGCGTCATAAGCGGTGATACGTTTACCTCCGATGCGGAATTCAGGATATCCTCTACCAAATAGGGCGGGCGCGGTGGATAGGTGGCACTGTTGCTCTTACCGTAAATAGATTGTTCGGGATAAGCACGAGTCACCCTTGGTCCACGATCGTCCTCTGGATTATGGCCTCTGGGAAGGGAAGGAATACGGATAGTCAGCTTGGCGGAAGATCGTGGTTTGGAGTGGATACGACCACGTTTCACTTGTTGTTTGGGAACCGAGTGTTTTCGCTTGTTCATCAACCCATTACCCTTGGATGAACGTGGTTTGGTGTAGCCCACGTTGCCAGAATTACACAATGGCTTACGTTTGAATTTGGAAAAGGAAATTGGACGATGAGCGCGATTTTTGCCTTGACTAGTGGGCAGGCCATTCGAGTGAGCAGTGTGAGAGTCCAAGAAGGCCCGCGAATCCGAATTCACACTACTATCGTCATCACCTTCGTCTGATTTCCAGTGCCCCTCAGCGGTAGTACCCTGGTCGTCATGGTGAAACAAGGGAAAGTAGGATTTACCTTGTTCACCCTCCGAAGTGGTCACGGCGAGATCCATATCGCTTCCCGTATCCGTGGTAATCCTCGCCCTGGTGGTGACGTCGCGCAGGGACGACGCCAAATGGAGAGAGTCTCGATGGCGACCAAGCGCGTCCTGTCGGACAGGTTCGTCAGGTGGCGAAGAAAGCCTCGAAGAGACTTCCGGGGAATAGTCCTTGGACATTGTCGGAAGACGACCCGAGTAGGTCTTACTACGAACTAGGGGAAATGGCTTACTCGGGGCGTCATCGGAAAGAGGGGGTGAAGAGGTTTTGAGGGATTCCCGGCGACACCGCTCGAATAAGTCAAGCAGGGACTGACTTGATTTGCAAGAAGCCAGTGATTGGTGTGCAGGAGAACCACTGTGACTGCGTCGCCTAATGTCATCGGTAGAAAACACCAAAGTTGACGGATGGGAATCCCGATGGAGTCCCTTTGAAATCACCGGCGCCCTATCTTCCATGGGTGAGCGTGGAATGCTTCCAAGGCAGGCGATGGAATTTTCCTTAAGGGGGACACTAGATGACTGGGTAATACTTTTCATATCTTTTCCCTGTTTCTGGGTAATTACCAATGCCTGATCAGCCAGTAAGGAGAGACCGTTGGACGATTTCCGGGCGTGTTCGATTCCTGAACCACAATAGACGTTCGCAATAGGTGTATCCGATTCGGACGGGTAGACAGCAGGACTAAACACGCCCCATTGAGGAGAGGAAGCGACTTGCGAATCTGAATGAAAGCGGTAACGACGAGGGAGATATGATCCATCGGCTGACAAGATATCCCGGAGTAGGTGAACAGCCTCGTCGAGGTAAGTGCGCAGTGCGGTTGGGGACAAGGTAGCAATATCGGCAGGATCCAACGACAGCAACTGCTCTACAGTGACCTTAGGGGAAATGGTGTTGGTAGAATCTTCCTCATGCGGCGTGATAGCTCCAATATCATGAATCTGTGACTCAGATCTAAACGTCCCCACTTCTCGCCGAGAAGGTAGACGGTCAATTGTCACTTGCCATCTGACATGGGGACCCCATTCGATTACATGGCGCCGAATTACGCCAAAAATGTGGTTGAGATGTCGCAAAGAATCTGCGTGGGTTTGGGGGGACGGTGAATGAACGGACTCATCCTGGGAGCACTGCATCCGGCCAGCAACGGGGTTCGACGACGGCGAAGCACGCGTGGGGGATGAGCAACGCGGACGAGGCAGAGGGGTTTCCAAGACCGTCGAGTGGGACGAAACACCATTGGTTGTATCGGACACCTTTTCCGTCGAGTCCGGTGTAAGCATTGTAACGCCCAGTGTCGGTCCAAATATACGTGACCGAGTTGGTTCAACGGCCATTTTTCTCTGCGGTGTGCGCGTGGGCAAAGTATCGACGGAAGAGAACAACAAGATTTCTTGGCGTTCCGTTGAATTCGATACCGCAGTCGAAACGGACGATTCATTTGGTGGTGGGGGCATGGCGTTGGCGCTATTCTGCGTGGTTCCAGAGTCACCACTACCGGATTCTTTTGTATCTGATTGAGGTATACCGGTTAGCACAAGATGGTGAAATATTATCATATACCAACATGAAACAACACAAATATTAGCTAAATATCTTCCAAAATCACAGGCGGATTTCGATATCCATAAACGGCGAAGGACCCTCTTCTATCGTACTTAGCCTCCCTATTTGGAAATAACTGTGAAATGGTATAGATCTGAGCAGAAAAATAACCAAGACAGGTCTGTCCTCATACCCCACACTCCCACCTTACAGTATCTATCCAGGCTGTCCTAGCAGCCAAGTAACCCGAGTACGGCGAATAGAATACATACCTTTTGTGTCGCGAGAAATGACCATACTATGGTGGAAGGAAACGAAAAAGTAACCGAGCAAAGAATGGCCGGGTAATAGGGACACTAGACCTGATAAATGAGCTAATTCTCAAAAACTACTGAGACGAAGCTATTGTCGAGGGGAATACAGCTGGAACCAAAAAGGTCAACGGGGGATGCGAGAGAAACGGCCAAAGCGGAAAATAGTGAGTTTGGAGGAGAAAGTGGGTGGATAGCACCGGCACAAAACAGGCAATATTTTTGACGAAATAATAAAAAAAGAAAAACAAGCGAGGAAAAGGGGCGAGAAATATACAGAGATAGACAACGGGAATAAAATGAACCCAAATAACCAAAGGCCTGACGCACAAAAAAAAAAGGGAAAACAATAACGAAACAGCCCAATGTCCAAAGAGGAAAGTGAGCTGCAGGGTGAGTTATAACGGAGGTCAAGTGTTTACAATGCAGTATGAAGAACGAAGTCAGCACCATTAGCACACCATGTGGGTGAACACACTGTCGGTATTACTCTGTTTACTGTTCAGCACAGGTGTAAAAAGTGAAACGCTACGCCTAGTGCTGTGAGGGTGTTCAAGTGGTTAACGTGCCGGGAAATAATAGTCAAGTCACGGGAATGCTGCCACAGGGAAAGCGTTGTAAAAAACAAACCTTTAATAAGCACAGGCCCGAACTGGTACTTTCTAGAGTAGTGAGGTAAATAACCGACGCAACTGAGAGATACGTTTCGTTATTCCGCTGCGTAGACAAGTATAGCTGAAGGTTATAAACAGGGGAGAGAAAGTGTAGCGACAATAATAACAACTCCAAATTAAAAAAAAATCGCACAGCTGTAATAAAATGAGCGCCGAGCCAAGGCTCGGAGGGATTCACTCCATAAATACTCGACCGGAAGCCATAACAATGCACCATGGAAGGTATGGGTGAAGGCGGGTCACGCGTGCCAACAAATCCTCTCCCCCACAGCCCGAAATCACCACTATTTTCGCTGGCCATGGTGGCGGCGTCTGCCCATGTGAAGTGGTTTATGTTTTTGTCTTGCGCTCTCTCCAAATCCCCGCGTTAAGTGAATACAATTCACCCTACGCTTAAATAAAAAAAACAATGTTGATATTCCATACAGATGGTGGATCCCCGAAATACGCTGATAACATTTACGATAAACCAATTACACCCTCAACTGTGCAATCGACCAGAATACTGACCGGTGAGTTCGATAATTACTTTTTAATTAATTCAACGATCACTCTTGAAACCATCCGAACTCCCTTCCAATCCCACTGTGACATTGCTTGCAGGACTTGTGCATCAGACCACAGCCCATCAGGGCTCGTTGGGGATAAGGCACTTTGCTAATGAAATGTAGTACTGACAAATTCACTGGGTTATGCACAACAACGCTCTGTCCTTTTGGGAACATATCAACGGAAGTTGGTTGGTGGGTACCCCCAACTCGGAAGACCCCCATCGTGGGAAGTGTTGGCGGGAGTTGGCATCAGTGACGCCCATTGTCCTTGGCGATCATCCGCTGGAATCTTCTTTTTTTCCCTAGCTCGATACACGTTGAAAATGGTGAGAAAATGCCAACTGCCGCTGGTATCCTTACCGCTATTTGCTTCACCAAGGGATTGAAAGGAGAGGGATACCACTTTTACAAATATTGCGCTGTTCGCTACCAACCAACATGGTCCTTTTGGCACCCAGTGGAGAATCGGAACGAATGGCCCTCGTCGAACAAAGAGAGCTTGGGACAATGCGTGGACAATAGTGGATTTAGGAAGCCCAAATTCGTGGGAGTCAGGGGCTATCGATGACTCGCTCGGCTCCCATACTGACCACTTTCTTTCTCTCTTTTTTTAAGTTCCCTTTCCCACTCTGGCTTCCATTAACCTACTCTAACTGATGTGTAACATCTCTCTTTGGGGTCAACCCACTTTCATATCCTCGGCGAGATGGAATAATGGCACCAGGACTACAATCCAATATTTAATCAATATGTCCCAAAAAAAATCATATATAACTAGCTGGCGAATGCTCATTTCCATGGTGCTTTGGGAATACTATCGACCATGACGACGTCCTGAATCGTGGAGAAAGAGGGAGGATATACATTGGCAAAATGAAGCCAGTGTTAGGCGAAGGGGCTGGTGAAGATATCAACGTGACACGACTTCCATTCCCAACACTTCTGTCTTCTCTTCCATCATTCTCTTTTTTCATACTTATATTGGGGGTATTTTTTTTCCATTTAGCTACAGTCCTTATCAGCAGATGTAACCTCGTTATCTTATCATCTTCGGATATCAGCCACGAGTTTCTGCACCTCCTCTCCCTCTTCATCCTTTTTACAATCCCGATATGAATCGTAGAATTTTATGTCAGACTTTTTCAACATATTATACCTGCCCAGCGGTGTACTGGACAACTATTGTCAAATGCTTGCAGCAAAGGAGAATATGTCTGGCCAATCCATTTGAGACAAGAAAAAAAATATTGCCATAAAAAACGGTACAACGTTAGTTTAATATGTTTCAGGATGTTTTCAATAAAAATGCAATGGATGCTGCTTGCGGAAGGAGAGAAATTATACACACACCTGACTAAGCAAGGGAAAAATGACATCGTTACCAGACCCCACAAATAGCCAAGAGTGGCATGCAGCCCGTTATTATTATTATTATTTTTTTGGTATTTGGCCCTAGTATTAACTCAGAATCCTTTACCATACGTATTGTCAGCAACTGCTTTTATGTTTCGAAAATGTTGTGCTGACAACATGACCTATAGATAAGTGTGTGTGTGTATGTTTTTTTTTCGCGTTGGGGTTAAACACGATACACTTATCTGCAAGTCTACCAAAGCAAATTTTATAGTCTATTGGAAAAATTTCATTAAGCATTCGCTGTGATCCATCGTTTCAATGGGAGTGAGCAAAAATAGTAATATTGACCTAGATCGCAGCAGGGTTGATGGCGGCGTGTTGGAATCATTTAATACACACCTACAAAGACATATGAGACTGAGTAGATACTGCTTACTGAAGTCATGGATACATGTTTAGTGTGCGAAGTTTTAGAAAAAAAATTGCGCAAACGTTCCTGGAAACCGGGAATTGTTGAATGAGCAATCCATCAAGGTGGCACTGACACCTGACTATCACTCTTTGCTAACAAGAAACATTCATTTATTTTACGACATCACCTGTCAATTTCTACTACCTATTGCATTACTAGCATGATTAGAAAATGCCAAAGAGGTAAGACAACACATATTGACAGGCTCATGGTTTCATTTGGTTAATGCATTGCGAAAAAATAGTACGCCAATGCAGGAAAGGCGGCTTGGTGGAAGCAAGAATATTTTTTTTTGAAGCCGCCTACTTTTATTCACTTTATAAAATAGATCTTACTTTTCAACTAGTAACCACAGCAATAGTATTCCTATATTCCAGAGCAGGTGGAGAAGTAAACCTTGACAAAATATACGGTCCAATAGTTGCCATGTTCGAGTTTATTTACCCAAATAAGGTGGCTTGGTCGTTAATAATATTTCTACACCTTACATCTTCTGATCCCATTGCGACGCTGTTCAACCTTTCATTCGAAATAGACACCCAGTTTCACTTTCCCAACCAGCTTAATTTATAGCTTTCCCGTGGTTTAGTCTGATGATTATTTGCAAGACTGGATTATCCTCTGATGAGTGAATCGTGTCTTTAACGGATCAGCAGCACCTGACTATTCCTCTGTATCATAATGCCACCACAGTGCGGGGGAGGTGAGTTTTTTTTTTTTGGGACAGGAACCTTATACTTACATTAATACGAAAACAATGGTTGATGAGGGTGAGAATTCACACCAACTCTACCCTCCCTGAGGCTAATGGCAGATCCTGTATAGCAAAACCCTGATACCATTTTGCCAAGACTTGCCACAGTGGTGAGAATTCGCCATCGACATGTTCACCTCTAGAATTTGGTCAACTGTAAACCTGGCTAGTATGGCTGTATATTTATTGATATAATTAGGGTTGGGGGATAAACCCATTGATTAAGGTGACGGATACATACACTTTAACTAAGGAAAACCAGTAGTTAGTCGTAACTTATCATATGTACTCTTCGTACGATACGGTCAGAAACACTAATATAGCCTACCTCCCACGACCGGGCTAAGTGAGATAAGAGACCAGTAGAACTAAAAGTTATGTTGTTCATCGCATCCCTTCGGTACTGGGCCAATACGTTGTGATTATTGTAGATTACCATTGCGTCCCTACTAGTCTGACATGTGTATTCATATTGTGTTAGTTTCCACTTTTTTTCGATAGTGGAAAGGATAAAATTGAGCGCCAAACTACACTTCACGTTAGAAAATCGAACCATTCTACGCCAGGTCCATATCCCAAAATCTCCGGTCATAAAATGTAATAGAGGGTCCAGACGGAACACCATGTGTGTTCACTGGGGACGGCTGCAGAGTTAACTCCCAAGTCAACACAATCCTCCTAACCGTATTCTTGGGTAACAAGACCTGGTATAAGGTGTTTGGTTAACTTTGGTCCAACTGGATGGGCGGACTTGGTTTCATGCAAGCGAAAATGAGAAAAAATGGCAAATGTGTCACCCAGTAAGTATAACAATCAATGGGTTCAGCCTTGGTATTACCCAAGTAAACCAAATGTGTTCCAGTTGGAACCATTTTTTAAACCGATAGGTAAAAAAAAACAGTATCATCTTTATAGCGACAAATTGTGACAGGGAATAGCGGCCGAAAAACCATCGGATCGGATTTCGGAGATGATATTCCCCAAAAATGTATCTAATGGTGAACCAACTCCATTCACCCACTCACCTTTCGGTGATACCTTTTTGTGACCCAGTTAACGTTTAGCGGTTGATGAAATAAGTCACATCCAGGGAGAAGAGCGGGGGGGGAAGAAGTCTGGTAGGTTTTGGTGGAATGGCTCTTGGTCATACGAATGGTCGCAGAAAATCGGTAGTGACTTGAAGTCTTGTGATTGGGTCACTTAATAAAGAAAATCTCCCCCTCCCCCTCCCCACTTATTTCATTTGTGTCCCTGTTTTGAGTTTCTCGGGGCCAACGAAAAGCGGTGTAGCTGTAGTGCTGTAGAATTTGGGAAATATACATGGCTGCAGTACTGCAGGTGGTATTATTACTTTTTTTTAAAAAAAAAAAGAGAAAAGGAATGACCCGAATTACCAATTCTTATGAGTCAAGATCTGTTTGGTTCAAGCTATGCGAATGAAGTGTGGGGAAGTCAATTGACACCAGTGACCCAGGCCACGTTCATTGACTTTATACTGTCAGTATGGCCACCAACTGTCAATCATGAAAATTACTAAAATAAAACATAAAGGGGCCAGACATGTAAATCTAAACATGACAGCTCTCACAAGGGCGGTATTCACTTTTAAAACTTTGTCCCTAACCCAACGCTTGCCCACCCCACCTTGTGAACTGAATCACTGGGATACCAAAGGTTGGGAAGCGTGGGGATGATGAGAAACACGCTATTTCTAGGGTAATTTCGCTGGTGTCATACAGTCCTGGGAGAAGGAATGAAGGCTAGCAATTGTCGTCTTTCTTCAATATAGGATTCACATATGAACGTAATACCTAGATTCCCCCAACCCATGACTACTACTACATGATCCCTTCTGAAGAATGAGCTAAGGTGGCTGACCAGAATACCCTATATCCCTTGAACCCCCCCCCTCCTTTAAAAGTTTATGTACAAAGAGTGTCCTACTTTCACACTTTTCGGTTATCCGTGTATAACTGGCTTTCCAGTGAGCGTTAATCCCTCACTTGCGAAAAAACGCTCCACGTCAAGAAAAAAAAATGTACATTTTTCCAGGCCAAGCCTATTTGATCTTACGAAAACAATAAGTCTGGACTTCTTCGCTATCCACGCTATCTGGTGCTATGTTATACTTTATTCGGGTATGTTTTTCTTTTTTCTATGCCGCACCATTCTATGAATGAGTCATTTTTCTTCCCTCTTTTTTTCTAACGACAATACCAAAGTTGGAAAATGAGGCTTACAAATGTACCAGCATACCCGGCGCAAGAAGGAAATGGCGGTTATCTATCAAGGCCCAAGTATTGCTACGATGGAGTGTGTGAGCTCATCTCTCCTTTGTACACACAGCTTGGGTACGCTTAATTTTTTTTTGTCACCTGTTGGTGAGGGGGGAGGGAATAGAGCCCTGCTATCTTCCCACCCCAGCCGCCAATAGTAAAACATTGGGTAGACTGACGCTGTTGGTTGGACCACACGTCGGTACCACACCCAACCAAGCGTCGACTAATTTCATGAGTGCTGTCACCTATTGGGGAAACCACCCTACTTAGTTTAGCCACTATCTACCCCATTCGTAGACAAAGATGAAGAGTGGTGGAGCAGAGGATAGCCGCGGGAAGTTTTCATATACACCTCCCTTTATTTCATTTTTTTTTCTCATCCTCGATCATGGATCCGCCCGCCGGAGGGTTATAAATCCCACTCCATAGTGGTTTGTCAGGATCGAGTCCACCCCCAACTCGCCACGCCCGCCCTACGCCTACTTTCGCGCTGGGTTTCGCTCCCTTATTGTGTTCCACTGGTTTAACCTATAAATCATCTGCACATTGGCTCCCAAACGATTATTCGTTTTTCTTTTCGCTTTTCTACTGTTTTGATTGTTTCACTTCATTTTTTTCTACACGCTCACTCGAATTAACTTTTGTTTTTCCTGTGAGTTTACTAGTTGTTTTTTAATTTTATGGTCGCTGGATATAAGCCCTTTTCTGCGATTGGATAAGCTTTAAACTCGATTCGTTTAAGTGTAGTGTGATCCGAGATTCGTGGAATCTACGCTTAACCTTGTCCAACCTTTGGATTATTCGGGTTGGTCTACTGTGGACACCTCTTTAATAACTCGGTTATATTAAGTTGGACCAGGCATTTGTACAAGGTAGAGAAGCGGGGGAATACTTTGATTTATTCACTGTTTTCCTGCTGACATCCGTAAGTATCTTGCGGGGTCATCTTTGGTTTTGTCTTTTTATTTCAGGTTTTTTTTTTTTTTGAAAAAAAGGAATATCAATCTGGAGGACTTCTTCCTGGGAGCACTCCACTGCTTTGTTTACCCACATTTCAGTGTCCCCCGGACTGTGAGTTTATTTTCGGGTCAAGTTAAAGGCGAAATTCCGTTTCGCTATTACATTTGTCCTTGATATAGCTTATTCGGTAAGTATTATAAGAGTAGACTACGGGCAGGTTTTACCACTTTATACGTAAATAGACATTGATGTGCATGGTTTTTCTTGGGGTTTTGGTCAAGGATCAGGAGATGGTTATATAGTAGTTTTTCTTCGGAGCATCGTGTATTGTTGGTTATTCGTACCCGCCTTGGTTACTTTACTTTTCCAACGATTACCTCAAAGACTTTGATCCCAACATTTCAAAGCAACGGAACGCGTAATTGCGGCCCGTCTGATACCTTTGGAGGCGAAAGGGAATGAAAGGGTGCGTCTAACCCCCTGGGCTATCCTTATCCGGGTGATCCAATTGCAGGGCCACATAAGATCCCACGTTACATTCAAATACGCGTTGAAGCGTGGGTGATAAAACTCTCATTCCAAAAAAGGGTGGGCTACTGGACTGTTGGATGAAGTCGTCTGATCTGGTCACGGTGGGTGATCTTTAGGGATGGAGGGGGGAACATCATGCCTTGCGCAAGGATGGATTATACCCGTATTGTCCGGTCGTGGTTTCGAGCTGTCCTTTTGAGGGTGATTAGGAATGTGTAATCTTTGGAACCAGCAAGAAGGGAATATAGAGGGAGGGATGATCTACTCAGTCTTCGAGGGTAGATGATACACATCTAGTCTCCATTTTTTTGCATGACGATTTCTAGGGACTAAACCTGGTCTATTTGATATTGGTTTGGTATGTATGATTGCGGATTGTTTCCATGTCTCTACCGACACTACTTGTCGACGTAATGTATTGATAGTTTACTTGTAAGTAGATTTTCACCAACATATTCCCGTGAAAGCCCACACTCGGATAAAGTACAGGTAATGTTTACGTTATTTTTTTTTCATAGCCGGACACCGCTTAGTATTTCCACCTTTGTTAATACTGGATAGTCCTCAGCACCCCCTTTCCTGTTTCGTGTGTTGACTGTGGTTGATGTAGACAGTGGTAACTGGGTGGGATGGAGGGATGTGTCGTCAGTGTCATTCACTTGTTTTTATTAAGTAAGCTGTTTTAGCACCAGGGAATGTCAGCGAATGAGTGTACGTGTATGTAGCGCTTGTTGTTTTTGGTTATTTGTTGCTGATGCTTCAAGTGGTTCTGGTAAAAGGCCGCTGGGAAAGGGGTGACTCTCCAATAAGGCTTGTCGCTTTACACGTCAAAGACGTTTCTATTTTATATTTTTTGCCCTTCTTTGAGGTGT
>JAOPJG010000223.1:0-34498 GCA_027478255.1 Dispira simplex | reverse complement strand
GGATTTTATAGTGACACTTGCAAGGCTGATCTACCGTCTTGGGTCGTTTCAAGGTTTAATGTTATGAGGAACATTGCGATGCAATGATGTAAGTGCCAGGGTACGTTATATTGGGTGACTGGAAGCTTACATTCCGAGCAACTAGCATAAAGTAATTACTTATACAAATGCTACCGTAGGTGATTCATCCAGAGGGTCAGGCCTGATGGGTCTATAACAAACGGTAAAGCTGTTCACTGGCTCTGTAGCTGACTGACTGGAATATCAAACTTTTTCGTGGTTAGTCGTACCCAGAACTGTGACACATTTTAGTAATAGCGATAGGAAGTTGTACCCGTTTCGGGAAAATTTGCAAATTTTATCTGCGGTGTCTTGAAAATATAATGATTGATCAAGTGAATGTTGCTGTACGTCACGATTTTTCAAGAAATGGGGAATTAGATTTTTGTTAAGTCGGTCTACTATTGAACTTGTGTGGCTGAGGCTAGTGACAAGCGAGGTGGAGATTCTCACATTCTAGTCAGTGCTGAGTAGATATTACCAGCACTAGCGTGTGTACTAGTGGTATTAAAGTCACAGCTGGAATTTAACAATTCATTATGACACTTGGATACTTGCTTTATCAGTAAGGTAGGACATTCGGCTGACTCTTTGGGGTCCTAAACTTTTGAACAACTTCTCGTCAATGGAATTCGTGGCAGTCACCCACCCCACTCTATCCCGTATAAGCAAGCAAGTTTTGAAATTTACTTTTTTCTCAATCACATTTAACATAGAGGGCATGATCTCAGGTATATCTACCTCGCTCTGCATTTATTTGAAAATAATTCGAAGTTTGGGATCCATGGCGCAGTATTCCTCCATATCTTCCTCACTCATGTTTAGTTGAGTGCAAATTGCATCCAGGTGATACTGGCCGCTAAAAAATTTAGATACGTTATTGGGGAAACAGGACGCTGGTTGCATGGAGATGGGGTACTTGTGAATCCGGTAAATGAGTCCCTTAACCATCCCGAATATGATGAACCGACGCACGTCGACGTTGAAGCTGACGATATTGGTCTTTTCCATCCACCGACTCACCGTCAGACCGGGTTTAAGGTTAAAATAAAAACGTATAATGTCTTGGAAGGTGGCCGGTTTAGTTTCTGGATAAGTTACATAGGCTACAAATTCGTCCGGATTCACGGTCTTCTGGATGGTGCGTACAACGTCCGGTCGGAGTGCGTAAATATTGGAAAACTTAAACACATCCACCACTTCAATGCATTCGTAATAATACAGTTGTTGGAGACATGACCTCACGAGGGCCAAATCTATATCGCACAACTCCGCAATCTTTTTGACGTGGGAAACACCGTTAATGTGTTCCAATACCCGCACCAGCGTCATGTCCCACATATCGTCCACTACGCGGCCTAAATCGGAGGTTAACACTGGTACGTCGTAGTCTTCGATCGTGGGCGGGTCCTTTAGAGGGGGGAACAATTTGAGGTTGAAGTCAAACCACGGCTGGTACACAATACGGCTCTCGTTGTACTGATTCAAATCCATGTAAAGTTGGGAAAGTATCGGCCCTAGACAACTCTTTTTCTCTGGTCTCCGTAAGAATTCAATCCCGTGCTGTAGGGTTCAAAAAAAGGATTTTAAGCGAGCAACGGTTAGCGTGGAAGAATAAACGACTATAATAATTAGTACAGTATTCCGCTACGTGGATAACCGTTGAACGCGGTTCCATTGTACCTTTTGTACAACAAAAATTTATAACACTGCTCCCACTGCGTCTGTGTATAGATCCATTTTGTTGTAGCATTATCCTTGATGGACTTGCCCAGTTTCCTTAACAAAGGATGACTTACCTCCATGAGTTCGAGTAACTGGGCAATTTTTTTGATAATAGGTTCGAAACATGTGGTTTGAGCGTCACGTTCAAATACCAGTCCACAGTTGAACGAAAGCTCGTTTCGAGTATACTTTTCCCCCTTGATGACCACGGGGAAGCCCATAATTTGATAGTGTTCGGTGTAATATACAATGAGTTTACGGTTAAGCTCAGCGTGAGGAATTAGGAACGTGGATACTAGGTCAAAAAGTGTCAATTTTATTCCCGCGCCAAACCTAGCGGGTATCTGGACTGGTGCGTGAGTGAGGTCGGCCGTTTGTATGATCGATCCCAAAGCGGAAGCTTCCTGGCCAGCGCTGGGTAATGCACGGTTCGATTGCGGCGATGACCGTGCTGTGTCGTCCATTGAAGAAGGTTGGTTAGAACTATCGTTCCTCGGCGTGAAATCAGGCTTGGTGGACTTATCTTTGGTTGCTAACGTTTGGGAGAAGAAACCCTGGGGTATCTCGAACCTCAATTTGGGCCCAAGGTCCAGATCAAACTCGGCGTAGAATACGCAAAGGATGCGGGGGAATCCTTGGAAATGGGAAGAGTCCATGTTAACCATATAGCCGTCAAAGGGTATCACAACGCAAACTTGGAGAGGTCCCAAAGATAATAGTAGTGTTCAATCTGTCCAACTTACTTGGAAGTGCTGCTTGAGTTGGAGCAAGGTAATTCGGTAGTGGGTTCAATAAAGACGTTGGGAGACGAAGAATGGGTGCATTGGTTACTTTTGGTGGGACAAATTCTTGTCGGATATCAAAAAGAAAAGTATAGCCTATGGCAGTGACCACAACACCGACATTACCTAAAAGGGACCAGAAAAGACAAAGGTAAACAAACAAGTCGGCAACCACCGCTCACCAGTCCACCAACCCTACTAAACCCCCTGTTTCTTGTCTCCTTGACATGGTTTCCCATGAACCATGTTATAGGTTTTCGCATTTCGGCTAACTTGGTGTTATCAGCGGACTTTGTTTTACCAAGTGGATATATCACATTATTCTTGTTTACTTTCCGGTTGTAGCGTACCGTACCTTGGCATTACCATTGTCTTCTATTGTTGGCTTCTCCTCATTTTCCCTCCATTCCTTCCCACCACAAGTTCTTCAGCCATGGTGGTCGATTTAGGGTCACTAGCTTCTAGAAAGGGAGGTGGTCCCAAAGCCACCCTGTCGGGTCTGCCACGACCTGGTATTTCGGGGATTGCCAAACCAAAAGCCCTCTCCACAATCGGCATAAAACGTAAATCAATAGAAAGTCCAGCGACACCACGTGTGTTACGTTTACAAAACAAACCTGCGGTGATTCCCCAAGCTCGTCCTGTGGCGGCCGCTCGGGGTGTGAGCAGCCGTTTGTCCAAGCCAGCCTCCATCACAGCAAGCAAAATGGGGACCGCCACTGCGGTTACCCAGTCTGGCCCGTCTAGCTCAAGGACACGCACCGTCAAACGCCCACGCAATAGTCCCACCACAGGTGTATCCCTTTCTAAACTAGCTCCACCGGCCAACGGAACGGGATTGACCGACTCCAAACCCAAGGTGACGCCACCACCGGTTACTAGCGGAGGAGATACGAGACCAAAAAAGAAGAAGCGTCCCGCCTGGGACACCAAAGGTCGGTTAGAAGATATGGAGGAACATGTGGGGGCACTTACACGCCAGTTACAGGAAAATAACGACAACCTCGGCCGAATGCACCTCAAGCTAGGGAGCAGTCACGACAAAATTCTCGAGCTTGAACTGTTCCGCCAAAGTCTGAGGGATAAGGTAGAGGCAAAAGAGCAGGAGAACTCCCAGATTAATCACCAACTGTCAGAGATGCAGCACACCCTGGAAGTAACCCGACGTCGTCACGACGATGAGTTGCAACTGGTTCGATCCAAGCACGCCCAGGAAATTGCCGAGGTTAAGGCTGACTACGCCAATCTCAAACGGGAGTCCAAGACCCTGGCCGACGAACTTGCCCAAACACAGGAAACGCTAAAGCTCCGTAATCGAGAGAATAACCAGTTGAAGAACACCGTTTCCCAGCAATCTTCGTCCCACTTGGCATTAGAAAGTGACTGCCTTGCTCTTCGTCAAAAACTGGTCTCTGCAGAGGAGACCCTGGTGGCTCGAGAGTACCACATCAGTTCATTGGAAGTCCAGTTGGCTGACTGTCGGGCTTTATCCGCCGAGCTGGAAGCCAAGTTACGGGAAGAAGAAACGGTACGGCGGCGTTTACATAACACTATCCAAGAACTCAAGGGAAATATTCGGGTATTTTGTCGCGTCCGCCCTGTACTACGCAGTGACCTAGGGACTGAGTCCGACGGCAAATCCATGGCGGAATTAATCCCACATATTCGTTACCCCGAAGAGGCCAACAATAATAGCGGTATCGAGTTGGTACAATCCCAGGAATCGGCCACTTCGGGCAAGGCCACAGTAAAACAGTACCCGTTTACGTTTGATCGTGTCTTTCGACCTGACACCACCCAGTCGGCCGTGTTTGAAGAAATTTCTCAGCTGGTTCAATCCGCACTCGACGGTTACCCGGTATGTATTTTTGCGTACGGTCAAACTGGCAGTGGTAAAACCCACACCATGGAAGGTCCAAACCAACCTACCGAGGATACTATGGGGATGATCCCCCGGGCCGTTCGGCAAATTTACCAAACGGCCACCGTATTACGTGAAAAGGGCTGGACCTACCAGATGGAGGGTCAATTTTTGGAAATCTACAACGAGACCATACATGACCTATTGGCCAACCAATCCGATACATCCCAGTCCCACGGCAGTAAAAAGCACGACATTAAACACCTGCCCGGTGGCAAGACCATGGTCACAGATTTGACTTCGGTGGAGCTGGATTCTCCCGAAAATGTACACCAACTGTTGAAACGTGCCACCCAGAACCGTGCTGTGGCGGCCACCCAATGCAACGAACGTTCATCACGTAGCCACAGCGTATTTACTCTTCGTCTCAACGGCCATAACAACATTACCAACGAAACCAGCGAAGGTGTGCTCAACCTCATCGATCTGGCTGGGTCCGAACGCCTCTCCCAATCGGGTTCCACCGGGGACCGTTTAAAAGAAACCCAAGCCATTAACAAGAGCCTTAGTAGTCTGGGGGACGTCATTTATGCTATCGCTAACCGGGATAACCATGTTCCATACCGTAACTCCAAATTAACCTACCTCCTCCAAAATTCACTGGGCGGCAATAGCAAAACGCTGATGTTTGTCAATATTTCCCCACTGACCACTAATTTTCAGGAAACATTATGTTCACTACGATTCGCCACCAAGGTGAATTCTTGTCAAATTGGCACCGCACGACGTAATATCAAATGAACCATCTCTGTTCTTTTTTTTTTCTAAATTTCGTTTACCTGATTGGTATAGAATACTAATTAGAAGTCATACCCCCTCCCTCACCCGAGAATTTTTTTTATCAACATTAGTGGCCGCCGGTGCACAAAGTATATATCAGTTTATAGTTTTTAGCGTAGTCGTCAATTTTTATAACTGTACATGTGTCAGTAGCCATCCTACCGCGTAAGTCCAGGTTTCATGTCCCGCATATCATTTTGGTGGCTTTTTAGTCTTACGGTTAATTATACTTTGTCCTTCTCCCATCTTTTATCAATCCTTTTCCATACCGCGTGTCCTAGGAAATTTAATTTTGGGCTAGGCAGCATAATTGTATAAATGTGTAGGTATTCCGTAGACGGCGGCCACAATTAAATCAGACGTTGGTGATTTTAAAGTGGGCGAAATGGTGCACCGTGGTGTTCGTTTATCCATGGCTAGCTAATCACCTAAGGGGCATGGACCCTGTTAGGTTGGGATCTAAGTGCTGGAGATTCATGTTCACTTATGTCTTCGGATAAGGATCCCGAATCTGGATCCGAGTGTAATGAGGCTTCTTCTATGCTAGCGCTAGCAAAGTGATCTAGTACACGTGATGCCATCTTCGAATAACTGGGAGCTATATTCGATGAGTAACAATAAAACAATCAAAAGTCGTAACAATGACAAATGATCGAATGTAACAATAAGAGAGGCCATAAATGCCGTAAATCACAATAAGTCATAGATTCATGGAAAGATCAACTGTATCAAAAAAAAGTGCGAATAATCATTCAACGTAACAATTAAAGATATAGAGGGGTAAACACCGTGAGCACCTAGCGCAGTATTACTGAAGGAGTCTCAGTCTTCTGCAGGAAGGAATGATAGATAATATGGATGGACACTGTGATCGCCTAGCAAAGTAACCACCGAAGGATATAAACCTAAACATACAATGACACACGTAGCCGATATGCCAAAGTATCCACAATGCAACCTCACACCGTGATTGATCGAAGCAGTACGAAGCTAACACAATGACCTTACGACGCAGAGCTCCTTCTAACACGTCGTCCAAATGATATAGTTCGAAACGATACGACACGCCCGAATCTATATCTAATAGGTATACTTTCGTACTCGGTAGGATGACCCACTAAGAAGCACAGGCAAGAGAAAAGGATATGGAAATAAAGATTGAGATTGAAGTTAAGTTGAAGAAGGAAAACAGCCTACCCCCGCTTATGTGGGTTATATACCACAAGGTGGTGGTTAGGCAGATAATTGAGTTGGGGAGGACGGGCTGATCCTTTGCTGATCGTTTTCCTTCGAGGCCCATGGTTTGGGGGCTAACAGACCCAGAAATAAACATGTGTAAAAAATGGTTAGAAGATAATAATTAACCATGTAAAGAGCAAGCTATGGGGAAGAGCGGTGGATATTTCCAGTTTATAACAAAGGGTGGTACATTTCAAGGGGTTGAAATACCTCTTCAAAACCGTTGGTGGAAAATAGGGTTTCCAAGATATCCCAATAAAATCAGGATTGCAATCTTGTCCTTAAAATTTCAAACTCACTTCCGGTATTCAGCGCGGATTTGTAGTTTGGAGGATAAAAGTGGGGGGGGAGGTCACATTATGGTTGATATATCCACCGAACTGCCTCGGTATTTCCTGCAAGTCTAGCAAAGCAGCGTAAATTCTAGTACGTAATAACATGTCATTCGCAGTAGCTTGCATCTCGATTAATTCAAAGGAGAAAGTTCCATTTTTTGATATCCATCAGCATTAATAAAATTCTTGTCCAGTCAGAGCGAGTAACGGGATGACAATACTCGTTTGGGAATGATGACAGGCAACTTGCCCATCACACAGTACATGTTAAACTTGGTAAGATTTATCGATAATTTTTATCCCTGATATACAGCCAATATCTACAAAAGCGAATATTTACAGAAAACAACCTAGTGCACGTTCGATGAGTAAAAAAATACGTCAGATGGAGCAGCCAGAACGAGACTGGTTTAAAAAAATACATAAAGGCGCCAGAGCAATATGGTATTCTTATGATTTCTACCCTAAGCGAAGAGCTTCAGGGAATTAGTGCTTCCGACTTTAGGTAAGCTTGTAACCACCGTACGCACCAAGAGCTGTCAAAACATTTTTTGACAATCTGTTTACACCAGCTTTTTTCGCAGCCTTTCTGGCCAAGTAACCCCCAGCAGCACCACCCAAAATATCCCGTTTCTGCAGACCGGGATTGGTCGCACCTCGTTCGGTGGGACTGGCAAACGCAGGACTGGTCAGAGCCATGATGGCAACGGTAGCGAGGACAATCAAGTTCTTGCACTGCATGATTGGAATGGATTGAGGGTGGAGTTTACAAGCGAAAAACAGGCAGAATGCGTGATAGCGACTAATCGTGGCTGTACGAACGGTGTGAGTAGTTATAAGCAATGATACAGTGAGATAAATGATGCTGGTGATGATGAAATCAAAATAGTGGCTATGGGCGGGGTTTGTATAATTTTTGGTTGTTTCCAACGTCTCCTCTCCGGAATGACCGCGGATCATATCTTATCGATGATGCAGGCCCAACCACCACCTAAAATGCAGTAAAAGGTATCAATCTCACTAGATTACCAATGGCTAAAGCTGGTGAGCGTTCTGTATTACATCAACGTTCCAAGAATTCGTGGATCGAAGGGGCCCGACTCCATCATCTTTTGCTGATTGGTCTGGACCATCTCGTCAACTACCTCGAGTCCAGCGTACCATGCAAGAAATCCTAGTAATAACGTGGACTCCATTTTCACTCTGTTAAAACTACCAAAGAAAAGGAGAATAGTAAACCGGAAAAATAATGGAGCTGTAGACTGCATCAAGAGACGCGAAATTTATCTATGGCTTACATTGGATTGCTCTCTCCTATCCCCAATTACGCACTTCTTTAACTGCCGTCGAACATCACGACCATATTCATTGTGTGGTGAGGATTCAAGATACCATCCCAATACATAAGATAATAGCTCACCCATACTCAGGATATCTGTGATCTAAACGTATGACTGGTGTTAACGGGTTCGAAAGATAGGCATAATGGTGTAGGACAGTATGAAGATACCAAGTACATGTAGAATTCCGAGTTTGCCCTCTCGAACCACTTTCTTCCGTATATATTCATTAGCATCGATTTGAATTCAATGAATGCCACTGGTGGTGTGGGCGATGCTATTCGTAGGGTGCCAATTTGGTTACTGCCCCCCCCTCTCTAACCTACACTATTTTTAAATTTTACTGTCTCTACGTTGACCAACCGCAGTATACGGTAAGTGCTTCTGTGAAATATTTACCCGTAAATGTGTATCCTTGTAGTGAATAGTGCCGAAATTCATATATTCACATTCTTGCCTTGACCAATTTTTAAACCATTCGTAGAAAATCAAGACTTGCTCTAGGGTGGGAGTGACAATGTAGTCCAATAGAACCCCAAAAAATAACCGTAGCTGTCATTCCCCATAAAGGTATCTGCAGAACACGACGCGTGTGAGCGAAAGACAATACATCACTGGTATTCCAAAGTAGGTAAGTCAGGTTGATTCCATCACTCCGCGTTGGAACATTGTCTATGGAAATATTGCTGTCCTTTTTTTGGGGATTCTCGTTGGGTAACTGATAGTCACTATTAGTAATAACCTAAAATAACTTCTGGACAAATGCGTTACTTTGAGAGCACATACTGACGTATAATTGATCTCAGTACCAGGTAACATTTCATGTTTTTTGGTACTTGGAGTGGCCAATCCGTAATTTGGTTTTATAGTAATTGTAGGGCCCCAAGCTGCCCACCGCTTCTCAGGACGATCGACAGTTAGGATTTACCCTTTGTTAAACCAAGTGAACCAAGTAGCCACGTAGTGGAGGTATATAAGCTAGTTTCACTCAGGAAAAGCAACTTGCATTTGCATTCATTATATTGGCCCCAGTACTACTTAGCTATCCAGTTTATTTAGTTGGTTAATTTATCTATCTCGGTATGTTAGACGTTGCCCTGCATCGATTGTTGTTGTACTGGTTGTGCACCCCTTCAGTTGGATATCGCGCTCTGCGACCCACAGGGTCCCTCCATCCACCTCTAGGTTAAATACTGCACTCTGCGATCTACAGTATATGTCGGTCAGGGACGTAGATGTCCTTAATCCCTTTATATATATATATTAAGTATCAGCACAAATTATAAATAGTATACAGAGTATGGATAATAAAGCTGTTAAAGAAATACTAGTGAATCGTAGTATGATACACACAATAATACACCATATAGACTCTTCAACGAACTATAACCAGCTAGCAGTGGTATACGAAACAGAGAAATAGCCCATAAAATCGAAAAACGGATATTGACATACTTATCAAGTTGAGAGTATTTTTAGGACACTGTCAAGGTGTACTGGTTAACAGGTCGGCTAATTTAAACTTTGTCGCATAATAAATACACCACATTGCATAACATTCGATAGTATCATTTATCACTGGGCTGGGAAATACTCACTTGCAATCATGGCGTACCAAAGTACCAGGGGAAAAACCCTTTGCATAAAAAAAGTGGAATGGTCAGCGTCCGTATTTTTTTTTTCAAGGATTATTTACCACGCGATGGGAAACAAAAAAAACAACAACGAAAAAGGGAACCCTTTATGTAATACAGCCGAGTGTTTTTTTTTCTTGATTTTCCCTCCTTGCGATGTTTGGCATAAACACGAACGTGCCTACTGTTAAAAACGAACACCCGGTTCTTGATGACAGTTTTCTTGACAAATCGGCAGTGGACTGTTGGCCAGCACAATTCCCTGCAAGGGTGACAATGTGAATGGGGAAGGAGAATGGTTCCCACCACCTACGCAGCTTGGTCTTGACAGATTATCGGCACGTTAAAAAATGATAAGTAGTGCTGGCCCAGATAAAATTGGACTTCATTGTCGACTACGGGAAACCCTTCCTTATAAAGCTATACGAAGTGGCCTTTATTATATCGGAGTTCGTTTTGAATATTTTCGTGCGTCTAGTGAGATGTAATATACCGGCGCTTTATTTTATCCGATTAATACCAAGCACGTAAATTGCTCACTTACGCATTTTGAATGTTTAGCAGTTCCTTGGTTTATTTTTGGTGAATGGTACAGGTATTTTAATCTTTTTGGTTA
Source organism: Dispira simplex (assembly GCA_027478255.1). NCBI lineage: Eukaryota > Fungi > Kickxellomycota > Dimargaritomycetes > Dimargaritales > Dimargaritaceae > Dispira > Dispira simplex. The sequence continues at coordinate 24,066 of JAOPJG010000223.1, read as the reverse complement.
ATCGTGATATAAAAAATATGCTATAGTATGACCCATGTTTCCGATTCCTATCAACCCTATATTTCTAGAGAACAGCTAACTTTTTCCCTCCCCCCCGCGTTTCTACGACCCAGGCGGCTATGGTGGCTACTGTGGCTGACGCTATTGCCAGGGGGTAAAGGACAAGACCTGGTGGGTCGGTTCTTCCATCAAACCGTGATAGTCAACGACAAACTCTATGTTATAGGAGGTCAGCAAAATGTAGGGCATGCAAGATACAACTTTTGCAATACGTCACTCACCTTGGATTTGAACGCCTCCTTTAACGTATACAACCCACCGTGGCGCAATGACGACGTGACCACTGTTAATATGTTTCTCACGGCCAGGCATTCCTTGTCATTGGTAACCTCTTTGGACCATCAAAGCCAACTTTTGATGTACGGTGGTGACACACCACGAGGAAGGCAAGCGAGTGGCCCATTGTGGAGCTATATCCCGGAAGATGACACTTGGGCAGTGGTGAAACCAAACAGAACGCTGCCCTGGCGGAGTGGCCATACGGCGGTCACTGATACTTTGCGAAATCGGGTGTACTTTTACGGAGGCCAGGTACAGGGCGCATCTAGCACTAGTTATTCTATAGACAACACAGAGTTTAGCGTGTTGGACGTTTCGGCGCAGCAATGGCTTTCTACCTCGCAGGAGTTTTCTACAACTGGTACAAGTCCGGGGGCCCGAGAAAATCACGGCGCCGTATTACTTAACGATACACATTTTCTCCTTCTGGGGGGACTTACCACGGCAAGACAACCGGCGGATGCCCGGACCATCTACTTGCTTGATATTCCTAGCCAGAGATGGTCATATCGATCTACTCGGGGTGCTATCCCATCCCGGCTGAGTTCTTTTACCTTAAATGCGTATAAAAATATGCTTATTATTTACGGGGGTAGAACCAATGACGGGACTAGTGACTACTATGATCAATTTTTAACCCTAGACACAAGACAAACGACGTGGACCTGGGAAAGGAAAACTCCGAAAGATGCCCCACCGGGTCGATACGGACACGGCGCTGTTTTATTCGACAAGTATCTTTTAATCACATTTGGTTACACTAGCGAGGGAGCTGACCATCGTTTGTACGTTCTGGACGCGGAAACTTTTCGCATGGTCGACAACTTCAACGTAAGCCAAAAATCACCACAGGCAACTCCATCGAGATCGTCCACTAATGATATACCAACCTGGAAAATTGCCATTATTGCTGTTGCCAGTGTGCTCGGTTTGCTATTGCTTCTGGGTATCGGTTGGTGGTGTTTCCGACGGCGACTAAAAGAGGAAGGGGTGCCTCCCACAGTACCTGCAGGAGTGCGTGGAGTACAGGTACCGTCCCACAGCGCACTAGTCACCTCACTCGTGGATGAGACATCGGATGAGTATAACCTGATATCGCGGGCTAGAGAACCACCCACGCCTTCCCAATCGACCACCCCTTTGGCCTCGTGCTCAACCTCGTCGTTTCTTCGTTCGGGCCCTTTCATCGGTCGGTTAAATTCCGCCATTTCTACCTCGGCTACAAGTCTCTTGGGTCTGCCCCAGTGGCTGGTGAACCGAGAGATTAATCTTCCCACCCCCATGGAGGTGCCCAGCGAAACGGTTGCCCATAGGGTTGAATTGGTTGCTATTGACCCCGAAGTCCATCGACAGCTAGTGTTGATCGAAACCCGGTGTAGCACTGACTCCAATATCCAATCCACGATGCTATCTTAATTTGTGGTCATTTGACCAATATATCTAATCCTTTGTCACAATTGTTGTTCTTTTAATAATTTGGACATCTGTATATTATCAGTGTTCAGTATCGTTTACCGATAAACAGGACTTGCTTCAAGAATTAACTGTCCATGTCAAATAAGTGTAACCGGAACAAAGATAAGTGATGTCAGGAGAGATTTTATCAGCGCACTGTATCACTATGGCGGTTTCACATTCACCCACTATCCATTGTCGCTTCTGCTGTGTTAGCATTCTAATAGAAGAGTGTAAAGCGTATTGGCCTTGGTCACCATCGACAATGTGAAAGTGGCAATTTCCGAACTTGGCGACTTCAGACAAGTATTTCTGATTTCTGGATATTCCTTCACGTCTTTTCAGTCATTAACCCAAGCCATTGCGCATTCTTTGGTAGGGTTCCTTTAGACAATGTCGTCCCCAGACAGCACCACCATTTCTCCCCAGCAGCCAGTAGACGCACTACGTGACCAGTTACGTAAAGCCGCTGGTCATCTTCGCAAGCTATCTGCAGAGAATGACCACTTGACCCAAGAAATCGATACATTGAGCCAAGACAAGGCTCAGTTACACGCAACTATTCATTCGCTCCAAACCGATGTGGAACAGTTACAATTGGCGATGGGCCAAGGTCCGATACAAAAGACTACCGGTCAGGAATCCACTAGTGAGCATCAGCCGCTGGAGCAGACGGTTGGACAGCTACAAAAGGCCGTCGACAGTTTAATGGTATCGCAGACGAATCCTGCTGACCAGAGCAGGGAGTGCACGGCAGATGCCCTAGACACTCCGCTTCCACTGCAACAGCGACTGGAACGAATCTGTGGACAAATTAAAACAGTGGAACCAAGCCCTGGTATACGAGCAGCCGATGGTACCCCCACGATGGCTGACCAGCGATGGAGAAAAATGGCCAGTGATATCATTACGCTTACCTGTGAACAAGCGGCGAAGGAAGGATTGGAGCTCCCCACGAACACTTTGGCTCTATCCACTTCTTCCACCACCTACGGTGACCCTGACCAAGTCAAGGATCACCTTATCCAGTATATCCAGCACATACTAACACAGTACCGCCAATTAACGGAAACACTCAAGGAGCAAGTGCGGACGCTCCAAGGCCAAGTGGATAGCGTAGTACGCGAAAAAGAAACTGTGTCCCAAGACTACCACGCGTTACTGGATAAAGTACATTCGATGAAAGAGGTACTTACCTTGAAACTGAAGGGTGAAAACCAGGAATTGTCACACACCCGCGACGAACTGGAACGGGTTCGTGAACAATGCAGTATAGCCCAGGAGGAATCCGCTACCTGGGAAACCCACTACCACCAAATCAAGGATGCTTTGGGGGTAGCTCAGTACGATTTAAGCACTGTGCGGCATGAATTAGACGAAGCACGCGACCAACGTACCGCTTCGGAAAAGGCCCTCAGGCAGGAATGTCAACACGAGGTAGCTATTTGGAAAGACCGTGTGACACAGTTGGAGAAAGCACAAGATGCGATCCGTGGTGAACTTCACAACGAACGGAACCAGCGTGAAGAGGTGACCCAGGAACTCCAACATAATATTAGCCAAGTCGAAAGATTTAAAGAACAGGAAGCCCATTGGCAGCAAGAAAAGCAGGCCCTGGTGAAGAACGTGGACAACCTACGGATTGCACTCTCCCAACTCCAGAACGGTAAGTCAAGAATCTCGGACTATGAAAGGGGTCATCAGTTAAATAATTTGAATACCTCAGGGACTATACATTTCATAGATATATTTCCCCCTTTCTATTGCTTCCATAGAATGGTAAATCAGGCAGTACCATATGTAGCACTAACGTATTGACAATTTATTCTTTATGCGTGTGTAATTCTTGCTATTTCCTATTTCATGTGCCACGTAGAGAAAGATGATGATCTAGAACAGGTTTTAGCCGAGACCAAACGGAAGCTTGTCCAGGCCGAGGCCACGCGTGACGAATTCCAAACCAGGGCTAGTACATACCAGGTAAGAATAATAGGAATTACTGCTACGACCAGTCAACACCGTGGGACAGGCGATATGATGGCTATACCGATAATCATTCGGCTGGGTGCCTTGAATAGCTTTTATGTGGTGATTTAGATGACAAGGAAACTAACTGATGGCGTTTAATTTTTCCCTACATTCGCATGATTCTGTTTTTGATTTAGACGGAGTTAGAGGCCCTTCGCAAGCAAATGGAGGATGGTGAAAAAATACGGACCTATTTGAAAGATTATGAATTACAGAACGACCGCTTACGGGATGAAGGTAAGTCCTTCTTTCATTATCTGCCATCACGGTACACGTGTCGTTAATATGATTAATGGAGGGAGGGAGCATGGTAACTCTTCTCGGACATTTAACCAATATCGTCCGTAATACTAAGTCGAACTAACACATTGTCAAGTTGACTTGTTCCGTTTATGACTGATGTTGGCGGTTATTATTCCTTGGGTAATATTCACTTTGAAACCAGTGGCCGGATTGAAAAATCAACTTGAAGAGAGCACACAAAGGATGGAGGAGTTGGATAACGACGAAAATGTTGACCGGTAAGTAGTCATTGTGATTAGACTTGGACTATCCTACTTTCACTCAGTATACAGGGGAGAAGAGTGATGACATCTCGGTCTATACGACCTCATTTTCCATCTTTGTAAGACGGTATGTCACCCCGGATTGTAACTGATCGTTAGGACTAACCTTACAATTACTTCACTTTCTGGAATATGTTGAAAAATCGATACTCACGCGCACTGCTCCAGACGAATCATCACCAATTTATTAGTAACATTTCTGGAACTCCCACACAGCGATACCAAGCGGTTGGAGGTGTTACAACTTATGAGCAATATTCTAAATTTCAGTACTCAGGAACAGGAACGGGTGGGATTGAAACGTAGTACGGTCCTGTCCATCGCGGAGGGTGCTAATCCTATCGACCTCAATGATGAATCTTTGGCTAACCAATGGATTTCGTTCCTCTTAAAGGAGTCCAACACCCGGCGCCACCAATCGACACCACCAGAGCTGTGATTATCCTCACAAAGGAATCGTGTACTGATTTGATATACTACTATTAACACGTTCAAGGGTCACACGCAGAAACGAACTGAAAAGCTCCTGAGTCCGTGCTCGGTGTTGCGAAGGATATAAGAAAGGGAGATGCGAAGCGCATCAGAACCCCCTCCCCCACCTTCCTGTTCTTTTTAGTACTTTGTGATACTCTTGCCCATCGTCCTATATCTCATGGGTGTAAGATTTTAAAATATTTTCAGAGTACCTGTGTTTTTCTTCAACCCTTATAACGCTAATTTTATGGGTATCATAATCAACTCGCTTCCTTTTCATTGCAAAAGTATAATGCTCTAGGTTTAACTATGCTTTTTTTTTGTTTACTTCCTGGGATCCAGTGATACAACAGTAGCTGTTGTCCCTGGATACGCCTATGCCTAAACACGTTTTCTGGATCGATGCTCAGCCAATTATCGTGCTTCCAAAGTCGTCGATTTGTTTTGGTGGGCAGAGTGTGATGTTTAGGTAATTCTGGCGGTCGAACAATGTAAACAAAATGAACCTGGCTATTTTTTCTTCCCTTTCAATTGTCGTTGTATTTCATTCCTATTAGCAAGTACTGGGTTTTATTAATTTTTATCGTTTTACATTTTATATAACGAATTGTACTCCACTTTCGTCGTTATTACTAAAACAACGCCACCACCTCTGCGTTGTATTCGCAATGTTTTGCACTGGTCGCCAATTACTATAATGCCCATAGTTTAGCTCTTATCGTTGGTTTCCAAAGTTCCGCCTTGTTTTTTTTTGCTCGTTTTGGTTGTACTGTCACATAATTCCCCCCTGACCCTCACTTTGTTGTTCACGTTACCCGACCCACATGGTTACGAATTGATATCCGTTGTTGCGTGCTTTGTAGTAGCAGAAGTAGTTGTTTTGTACGTATTTGGCTCCTCTCATGACAACCGTCCATCAGTACCAGTTAGGGGATTGCATCGGCAAAGGCGCATTTGGTACCGTATACCGTGGCCTCCACCTGGAAAATGGCCAAGTGGTGGCTATTAAACAAATTCCATTGCGTAATGCCGCCGTTTTAGACACCGAGCTCAAGGGCACTTCCGCACCGACTACCGCGTTGAACGAGTCACCGGTACGGGGGAACACGTTGGTGGTGGTGGACCGGCCCTCCGCAGCCAAGACACCGGCAGCCAAAAAGGGGAGCCAAGAATACGATCCGCTCTTAAACAACGGCATGGTTGAAATTAATATACTCAAGAAATTGCAACACGAAAACATTGTACGTTACCTAGGGTTTGCCCAAACCAACGATTCATTATACCAAATCTTGGAATATTGTGAAAATGGCTCGCTGCGTTCGATTTACAAAAAATTCGGTCGGTTTCCCGAAAAGCTGGTGGGGGTATACCTTCAGCAGATCCTGGCTGGTCTCCGTTACTTGCACCACCAAGGTATCATTCATCGCGATATCAAGGGGGCAAATATCTTGTCTACCAAAACCGGACAGGTAAAATTGGCCGATTTTGGTGTATCCACGCGGGATACTGATGGGGGCCCCACCCCTTCGGGAGGCTCACCCTACTGGATGGCCCCCGAAGTGGTTGAATTGAACGACGTAACCACGGCCGCCGATATTTGGAGTTTGGGATGTACCGTGATTGAGTTGCTCCAGGCGGAGCCACCCTACGGGCGACTGTCCTCCATGGCCGCGTTATTTCGGATGGTGCAGGATAGTCACCCGCCTTTTCCGGCCGGAGTCTCCGCTAAAGTGCAGCACTTTTTAAATCATTGTTTTAATAAACAGCCGCACCAACGGGCCACGGCGAGCCAATTGCTACAACACTCATGGCTTAATAGCATTCAGGATGATAAATTGTCCCAGAATGCTCCACGGCCTCTACGTAACGCAGTTTCCGGCACTACCGATAATCCTACTAACCCTGTGACCAAGGAATCCGGTGTGCAGAGTTTCCAAACTGCCATCCAAACCGTCAAAGAATGGAACGAATCCCTTCGACAGGCCACGGTGGCTAAATTTGATGCGTTGTCTATAGCTACCCAAACCGGGAAAACGCCACTACCAATTAAACGTGACATTTCACGTTACCGCTCACCCGACTCCAATAACGAAAGCTGGGATCGGGATTTTGACGATTTGAGTAATTTGGCCCCAAGCAATTTACGACCTGCCGATCGTCTGTTTGAATTAACACTTTCCCCCGATACTAAATCAACCCCCACGCGACGTCTTTTGGTGGCCACCGCGGACGGACGGGCAACACAGGTGGATGATCCAGCCTCGCCATGCATGGGTGAAGTTCTCACGTCTTTCAGTGTGGAACTCGGCAGTGCTGACGCTACAGGGCTGCCATCTCCACTGATGGCTGGATCGCACATGTCCCCACGAGCTAACCTCTGTCAGTCGGCCTTTCTCCCAATGCGATCCATGCCGCAGGATTCATTAGGGTATTCCAACACCCAACCTCTGTTTTTATCTTCCCAAAAGGAACGTGAACACAATCCACCGGATCACTGGGATGATGCCTACGAGTTACCTGACCATGATCTATTGTCGAGATTGGAAAAAGTTGACAGTCGGCCTTTACAACGGTCTACCACCAATCGTTCCAATTACTCTATCGAAAGCCAGCCTGAGGGTTCTACCACCGCTACGTTGTTTGCATCAGAGCTCAGTTTTCGTTCCCATTTCGACGAATCTCGCGTAGAGAGTGGTCGTACCTGTAAACCCATGGTCGCTTCCGAGGGAGTTAACTACGGTGGTACCGCTATAGGAAGGCACTCTGACTTGATGGAATCCACCGCTACCTCACCCGAAAAAGTGTCTATTTTATCGTTAACCCAGGCTTCCTTTTATCGCGATCCATCCCAAACCAGTGTCCACCCGGGCGATAGTTCGGATAACCCCTCACATGAAATGGGATACCCGAGTTGGTATTCACAAAGTGGTGAAGACAGGATAAGTAGGGACAGTCGAGGGGATAGAACCCTGTCTTTGGCGTTACAACACGGACCAAATGGCTCATGGCAGTCCCGTAGTCGACAAGTTAGTTTTGATTTGCACGTCGATAAACCCGATCCCACGATTGTCACCACCGATCAGGATTTGGAAATCGAACTAGGCCACCCATCGCTGTTAAGCCAGGAGAGGCTGCAAAAAGTGGCCGAAGAGCGAGCTCGAGCCAGAGCCCAATCCCTGAGTGCCCTCACCCGTCCCCCGCTGCCGGACCAGGCCGCGGTGACATCAAATGCCCATGTACCACCTCGTCGGGCACCCAGTTCTCGACCGCGGTCCACCACTCTTCAAACCCAGTCTGGGGGAACTTGCCATACTTTGTCGTTCGGATCTACCGTGTCCTCTACCCATTCTTGGCAATCCAGCACGCATTCCACGAACCCAGTATTACTGGTCGATCATCCCGAAGAGGGTTGTTTAGGCGGTGAGTTGGAGCAACTACTGGTGGATTTAGCGCGGGAGATGTCAGCGGCCAATATATTAGCCAGTTGTCAACACATGATGGTTATATTGACCAACTACCCTATGACCAAAACCTGGATTGCCCACGACTCCAAATTACTCACGTTAGTCTACTTGATCCAGTCAGGGCAACCTCCCGAGGTGCTAATCGCTTTGTTGGGAGTGCTCAATGCGTTAGTGGACCAACAGCCGCAGGCGTTGAAACTTTTGGTTCACCACGGTTGCTTAGTGCGGGTTCTCCAGTTATTGAATACCAACGGGACGTCTACTGCAAAATCGGACGACCTACCGCGTGACTTGCAGTTAGAAATCGCCTTTTTCATCAAACAACTCTGTTTGGGCAAAGGGTCCCGATTAATGACTTACTTTCTAGCCGCCCAAGGTGCCCAAGCCCTAGTCACCTTGTTATCTTTCGACGTATACGCTCCGGAAGATCAACGGGAATTGGTGTGGATTGTGGTGGACGTACTGGCCGCTATTTTACACGCTCATTCAGCTTCCCAACGAGTTTGGTTAGTTCACCATTGGGCCCAGTGTGGAATTTTGGACCCGTTAGCCCATGCTTTTTACCGGTTTGCGGGCCACCCGTCGGAAACTGGTTATTTGAAAAAGATGGCCTATATTTTCTACCACCTGGTGCGGGCGGATGCGTGGATAAGGGAGCGTTATGTGTCACCGTCGGTGTGTAAACGGATCGTCAAGACCCTAAGGGCCTTGTCGCCAGAAGTGTTAACCATGATAGTGAAAGTTTTGGCTGTCCTCGCCCAAGACAGTACCACGGTGGAGTCACTGGCTCAAACTAAGCTAATTGAAGTGCTGGTAAATTTGCTCGGTAACTCTGGATTACGCCAAAGCCAGGGCCAGCGTCAAGACCTTGTGCAGCAAATTAACTGTACGTTATTCCACCTCTGCCGGTTTAATTCTAAACGTCAAATGCGGGCGGTTGCGGCTGGTGCCCTACCATTTTGGATACACTTCAGTGATAAGCATGATCCCCAACGCGAGTACACTATCCCGTTGCTGTGCGATTTAGTTCACCACACCGTTGTACTGGATTATTTGTTCAACACCACATCTGAAACTAGACAGGAAAGTAACAACTCGCGGTCCTCTTGGCACTCCTCGACCGAAGGCGATGGTGCGGCACCCGGTGGAATGGTCAATGCTATTCCTGAACCAACCGTCGTCGGTCGGGACTGGACCAAGCGGATGTTGACATTTTACACCAGTTTACTGGACGAGGAAGCCTGGTATCCTCGTGCATTGGACGCTTTGTTGGCACTGCACCGGAGATATCCAGAACGGGTGGTGGAGAGGTTACTGAAGACCGGTCTACATGATTTGGTACGGACTTTTTGTCGCTCTTCCCCATCCCAGGTCAATTTTGATCGGATGCTTACTGCGTTGCTCAAATTGTTGCATGCTTCCCCTCAGATGTGTCATCATTCGGCCAAAGTTGTTTTTGATCCTTTGTCCACTCTGGGGAATGATATGCCCCAAGCTGTGGCTTCACCCCGATCCGAACCACGGAGTGCTACTACCCCTGGCCAGGATGATATCGCATCCACCAGTTGTCCGTTATTGAATTTGCTGGCCCGTTGTGGGCAGGCTTCCGCTACTACACAGGGCAATCTCCTCAAACTGGTGCTATTGTTGTTTCGCCACTACGGGGCTCTACATACCCAACGGAAACTTTTACGTAACTGGTATCGTTGGCTGAAACGTTGGCGCAAGGAATCTAGCTCGGTAGTAGTGCAGGATATGGCCTGGCAGGTGATGGAATGGATCGAGCGGCACTATTCTAGTGCGTAGACTGGTTTCTGGTCTCATAGTTGGGCTGGTTAATCTTTGTGAGGTATTGATCAAGAAGGTAGGGGAAAATGCTTGCAAAACCACTGATGATGGATGACTAGAAAGATATGACAATATTTAATGCTTTATAATTCTCATGACATTGATATTATTGTGTTTTTTTTAATAATTTTGTATCACGATGTGTTCTATAGCGCTGGCATACAGGCACAAGTATTTACGACTCATTGCTAACCGAGAGTGTAAGTAATATTAATGATTTCACCATTTTTTTTATCTCTACATATTTTAATTCGTAATGGATTAAACACAAGGAATAAAATCATACCCGCGTTACTGTGGACTTTAAATATGGATACGGTGTTATTCATGAGACGTTGCTACCTTTGTTCAGGGAATCCAAGACCATTTGGGTGGCCACAGCTCTCAACTGACTATCGCTAGGTACTTCAGAATTTTGCACCAGATCTGCCATTGCTGTAGATTCAGCCGCAGAGTTTGGTAGGGGAATTTCCACTCGGTAGTCGTTGGGGTCATCTTCCTCCTCTTTCGTAATTATTGCAGGTAAAGCGGGTAGGTTAACCAGTTGCCGTAGATAATTAGCCACTTCCCAGTGTTCCTCTTCTGCCGCCACTTCGTACGCCGTTTGTTGTTCGTCATTGCGGTGGCTAACTTGGCCACCGTGATCTACTAACAACCGGGCACACTCTACCATTTCGCAAACAAACAGAGGTGTGTCTCGGTCCGTGTCCATGATATTCGGGTCCGCCCCGTGCTTGAGTAGGTAGTCAGCCAAGTCGTAGTGGTTGTAGGAAATGGCCGCGTGTAAAGGAGAGTAACCATTTTCGTCTTGGGCGTTGACCGATACGTGGTCCGTTTCGATCAATTCCTAGTGCATTTATAACCGCGAATTTTGTTCTCCCACACCCGTATACCGTTTCAATTTTAACAAGCCGTGCCAAGGGGGGAAAAAGAAGTGAAATCCATGGGTATTAGTTACACTGGGTACCACTTTCCCTAGACATTACAACCATACTCAAACCTTTACCCTATTTTTGTATTGAGCGGACTACCCTTCATTTTTTCGGGTTCGTACCGGCCAATTCCACCTACCGTTACTCGTTGGAGGTTACCCTCGCTGGCCGCTATCCAAATATTCTTTAGTGCCATTGTTAACCGTAAATAGAAAGAGTTATGATAATTATTTTAATGTAAAAAAAAGCGGTAAAGCAAAAGTAAATCCTATGCAGAAATAAAAACAGTAAAACCTTAAATTAGTGGAGATGCACCGGGACAAAGTGACGTGTTAACCAAAAAAAAAAAAAAAAAGCAGCCCGCTATGCGCAAGTGTTTGGACTATATTAGTGTCCACCACTTGGTTGACCCGAAATTAAGCCAGATAATATTTGCCCCACCAGATACACTGACCGCTCCTTTTAAACCCACCCCATCCCATCCCATCTCTTCCTTTCCTTCTTTGGTAGCAAACTGAATAATGTGAGCGGACAAGGATATAAACAAAAAAAATAGTTTACTCGAGTATTTTTCATTCTCCGCTGTAGAATTCCCCTTTCCTCTTACTCACGGGAGGCAACCAGAGGGCCACGAAATGATAACAAAAAAAAAAGGAAACCAAGGTAGTGAAAATTACCCAACACCTTTTCTTCATATCGAATTACTGGCTTAACCGATCCCATCATAGCGGATACTATCGAGCATCAAATAATTCGATCCATTTCCACACAGTTAGAGCCATTTTCCCATTGAACAGAAAATAGACTAGAAGCGCTCATTTTGCTTGGCGGAGTAGGAACGATAGGCCATGACGAGAATGCCACACACAGCACCCACCGCGACCAGTTTGAACCACCAACCCAAAGCACCGCCCGCGGAACTACCAGACAATTTGCTACCTCCAGGCTGAGCGTGATGCATCGTTTGGGCGGTCTTGATATCCATGGTTTCGGTCTTGACGTAATACAGATCATGGTTGTCGGTCACCTCACCCGTGTGGGCCGAGAAACCCAGATAGAGTTTTTCCGGCAATGTGACATTGTTCGCCGTAAAGCAGTCCACCCACTTGTCATTTTCGGTCATGACACGAACTTCGAGGAATTGACCCTTGAGGTAAGTAACCTGAGCCTTGCTGGTCCGATCCTTGTGACGCACCAAAGCGTGGCAAGAGCCGATGCTGTTCTTTTCACCGTCGCTGGCCGCATCATATGGGGTGCGGCCGTCACCGACCATACCCGTGATATGCGGGAACATGTAATTATGGTTGGCATTGGCGTAGGAGTCAAAAAATATTCCCAAGCCTGTAAAGTAGTCACGGTTTCCGAATACCGGGCCTCCCGTGGACCGTTCTTGGGTGGCCCAAAAGGCCATACCGTCTCCGTAGAGGTACGAGCTACGACCGTGGAGTTGGAACTCAAATTCCACCTTCCAGGTGTCATCGGGAAGCGGAGTGGTGGTCCATATCCAACCCCCGCGAGATTGATAATCGGGGGCCAGGCGGATCTTCTTTAATGTATCAATAATCACATCACCGCCAAAATCCCAATACAACGGGTGGAATCCTTCGTCTGGGGGAGTGGTTTTCAGAATCGAAGTACGGGTGCAAACACCAAACACAAGTTTATAACCATAGATCTATTAGAAACAGGACACCTTTGCCGACGAAACTTTATCTCTTTCACCCTCCTTGGCCCCTATAAACCTAAAGAAACTTTAGTCTACCTTCTCCTTCAACCTAAAACACAAGTTACGAGCCGGGTGTGTATCACACAGGTCCAAGCTATTGAAAATAGTTTAAGAATGACAAGAGCGTATGGCATGTAAATTTATCTTGATGTGATACTTGGCCTCCTGAGGAGTAAGTGGTGGGGGGGTTACTAAGTATTCTAATAAACGGAATATCTACGGGTATGTTATGTCACTTACCGACAAATGGCACCTTTATCGAGTGCGTGTTGAGTTCTCGGATCCCTTCGCTAGCGTACGCGAGCCCAACCGAGGAAAGGAGAGCGAACGCACTGGTGGCGACTAGGGCGGTGCCGGAACGCCAGCCTGAGAAAAACTTCATCTTGGTAATCCGGAGATGGCGGATGTGATAAGAATACGTACGAAGTCGCTGGGGAGGGAGAAGTACAAGTTAATAAGCCTGGAAACCGCACAACGGAAAATAACCCAAAGAAAGTGAAGAAAAAAAAGGAGGTCAGTAATCTGATGAAGAGACTGAAGGGTGCGCCGACCGTTTTGTTGATGGGTGTGATCAATTTGTCGGGGACTTGACCAAGTGCGGATGTAATTCAGAGAGGGCGTGCTTTTGGTGTACACGTGATGTGGGGGGAATGGACAGAAGTACTTCTCGAACACGGCGGATAACACACAACAACGAATTCGCCACACTTGTTCGCCACTGGTCCGACAGCAGAGAGGGTAGGAGGGATGCCATTGCCATGGGCACCCTTTGTATTGCTATTCGCCTTGGTTTACTTGCTGCTTCTATATTGCATAGTATCTTTTGCTGTGTGACCAAGTCCTCTTCGTTATACCTACCATCCAATCTAGTATTATTGCAACTATTCCCCTCTTTCCTTTGGACATTCTTCGTTGTCTAGATCCTCTCGTTATTGTTATTGTCCATTTCCGGTTTTTTAAGCACAGTACATCAACATGGTATTGGAAGCCACCGTCATCATCCTGGACAATTCGGACTGGATGCGCAATGGCGATTATACGCCCACCCGATTCGCTGCGCAGAGAGATGCGGCCAATCTTATCTACTCCACTAAACTCCAGGCCAACCCGGAAAACACGGTCGCTTTTTTATCAATGGCCGGCAAAAGCCCCGAAATGCTGGTAACGCTCACGGCCGACGTAGGAAAGTTATTGGTAGGCATGCACAAGATGACGCAAGGGGGTAAACCCAATCTGGAGGCGGCGCTGCAGATTGCCCAGTTGGCGTTAAAACACCGTGCTAATAAAAACCAACGGCAGCGTATTGTGGCGTTTGTGGGCAGTCCGGTGGATGCGGACGAAAAGACATTTGTGCGCATTGCCAAACGGCTAAAGAAAAACAATGTAGCGGTTGATTTTATCAACTTTGGCGAAGTGGCAGCCAATGAGGCGAAATTAGACAGTTTTATTCGAAATATCAATTCCAACGATAATAGCCATTTGGTGACGGTGCCTCCTGGATCCCATATTTTGAGCGATATGATCCGGTCGTCGCCGGTTGTGGCGGGTGAAAGTGGTGGATCGGGGGGAATAGGTGGAGAAGAGTTCGAGTTTGGGGTGGATCCGACGCTCGATCCCGAATTGGCACTGGCCCTGCGGATGTCCATGGAGGAAGAGCAGGCTCGTCAAGCGGCAGCGTCTAAATCGACCGGCAGTGCGGATACGCCCAGTGCGACAGCTGGTGAAGGTAAAGCCCCCGCTACTCTTTCGATCGACGGAGATGTTGCTATGGGTGAAGCTAACGAAGACGAAGAATTGGCACGGGCCATTGCCCTCTCGATGGAAACGTCCCAACCCGCATCGACGGAACAAGGTAGCACCACTTCTGGTCAGCAGCAGACTACTGAGTGGGTGAGTTCAGTATTAGGTTCGTTACCGGGAGTAGATCCCAACGACCCTCGTTTGCAAAACGCTATGGATAGTGACGATAAACCACAAGACTCGAGTGACGCTTCGTCTAAAGCCAAGAAAAAGGACCAGGCCAAGTAATCACTCTGCCAACTACGATGTGGTTGTAGGATGCCCTGGTCATCCCCTCTTCCTTTTGGCATAAGTGTGTTGATAACTCCGCTGGTGTTATTTTATTATATGTTTACATTTCAATGGTCTTTTGATTATCTGTTGCAAACCCACGGTGCAGTGTATTTTTTTTTCTTTTTGCGTTTCTGACTTTTTTACAGCTGTTCAAGGTAGCGTTTATGTTACTTTCACTCTGTGGCGAAAACTATGTCCGAAACCAATAAACGACAGCTGAGCAGCGTACTCCCAAAATCTCGTATTCTGTGGTCTTATTGAACCTTCCCACTGTGAAAACCAAGCACCTTTTCTGAGCCATAGGGAATAGGTAGAGGGGCAGAGAGTGCCCATACATGAGTTCGCACAGTTTTATTCGCGTCGAAAATAGCCGCTTGAAAGCTCCATCTTCAACTCGCCTCTCTCTAGTTTATTTTTACTTCTGTATATGATTTGACCATCCGTCCTGTATCTTTTGTATTACGATTAACCAAAGTGTACTCCATCACCATGGCCGAGGTAAGTTACCATAACCTCTTGCTTCACTTGAGCCACAGCGCATACTTTTATATCATTCCACCGGAGGGACTCCTGGTAACAGTTTGAATTGACACGCAACAACTTCCCTACTTTCCAACGTTTGTCGAATTACAATGCAAAATGACTAACCCACTTGGCTTGGTTACTATGCTATCCAACTCCATCTTGGTTGGGATGTCATATATTGGACCTCCTGGAATACGGTTACGCCTTGGAATCCGTCAGACCATTGCTTTTACCGGTGTACCTTTTACTCCTATGCTGAGCTCTACCCAGTTCCCCATCCTGGCCGCAATCTTTGCGTTCAGCGGTCTCGCCTGCACGGCTCTGTTTGGCGTGTAAGTATTTGGTAAAATTTATGAGATAGTCTAAGCTCACACGGTACTCTGGTAATTTCCCTGGTTATCTGGTTTTATACAAGTCTAGATAATTGATAGAAATATTACTGACTCAGGCTGACCCCGACGCGTGTTGTCGTATCTTCGTGTTAACCACCATGTACCTGGGCGTGTCATTGCTGGTCTTAATTGCTATCTAGTACATCCAAACGCAACACCCTTCGTGAACTGGGATTGGCCATCTCCTCGAGCCTCCTCTTGGCGTACGCGGTCCTTTTTGTATTCTTATGGTGCGGAATCAACGTATAAAGCTGTATACACAATAGCGCTTATACGCGGTATTATTTTTTTTTTTCATTTTTATTTTTTACCAGCCATTTTTATGTAAAAAAAATTACTTGTCCTCCAGTGTATCCAATGGCAAGCAGTATAAAGCAAGAACAAAGCGAATGCAGTAAATTCTTACAATAAATCATATCATCCTGCTTATCACTCTTGGTAATTTGGACGTATGGTGTCTAGTTAACATAGTTATTTGTCAGAGTGTATCTATTCGCGTTCACTATTTGAGCCATTGCGTCGACCATCAATATCATCCGTATATCTTGAATTTCTTTTAGAATTAGAATGGCTTGGAGACATTTTCCTGGCGGATATTCTTGGAGAGATTGCTCGCCGTTGGTTATCCCCCTTGGATCGTGAGTCTGACCGCGCTGAACGACGAGAATGGCGATAGGGTGGGGTTCTAGAGCGACGACGTGATCGAGAATGGGACCCAGAGCGGCTGATGTGTTTACGAGGAGAGCGGTGACGACGTGAAGTGACTGAACAAGGAGTGGATCGTGACGAGGACAAATCATAAGTCCGAGAGCGAGAGCGAGAACGCGAATAGCTAATTCTACGCCGGTATCGTCGTTTGGAATGTCTTGGACGGCTACCACTATCCTCGCCACTGCTTCCGCCGGAGGAAGATGACAGGGACGACCTACAACGCCGATGACGTTTTTCATGGGACAATGAGCGCGAACTGGAGCTGGACGTGTAAGTCGACGAGCTACTAGTAGAAGATGTCGAATCTGTATCAGTCGCGTACGAGCCCGACGATGCACTATCGCTATCACTAGAACTTGAACCAGTATTACTAGAAGAAGACGACGACGAAGACGAAGAAGAGGTGGAAGAAGAACGACGAGGTCGCTTTCTATCCCGATATCGTCTGGAACGACTAGGTGAACGGCTTCTCCCTTGACGTCGGCGTTGGGAACGAGGAAGGAATTCCTCGGGTACTTTAGGAGCCATCAAGGGCGGTAGAACGTCGGCCGAGGGTTTAGAACGGACAGGACGACTCTGGTATGTAGGACGACCTTTGCACTGATAGGTCCAGTGACCAAGTTGGAGACATTTCTGACATTGGGGTTCCTGATTATACGTACGTTGGGTCCTTTTGGACGCATTAAATTTTTGCGAAGGTAGCATTTCTAGTTTTTTTTTAAATATATAAATAAACTAAACAAAGAAAATAAAAGCCGTAAAATGCAATGAAAATGCCAATTTACAAAGGCACTTATGGAGCGAAAAAGAAAACCATAAAGTTGCGAAAATGGCAGGAAAATTATAGTGGTCAATTTTGTGATGTTAATTTCGGGGGTTAATGCTCAAATGGTCCGTACTAGTGCTCTCCTCTTACACGGTTTGTAAGGATGTAATAGTAATAAATCGTCACAATAACGAAAAAATATTAGTGCGACAACGCATATTATGTTTTCCTGGGCTGTAAGACCAACAACGCCTGAGGTAAACCTGAAATGGCTTATTGCGGGCTTCAACAAATTGACGCCCATTATTTATTGGGGGTTACAAAATTCGTTGACAAATTTTACTTGTTTTTGCTTTAGAGAATTGACAGTCATACCGTAGTTGTCAAGACACGCTCTTTTTTTATTACTTGGTGAACTTGTGAAAAACGATTAAAACTACACCTAGTTTACAATACACCAACATGCTGTTCCAAACGGTAGGCCGAACAATAAATTTGGGCGTCCACTTTTTACATTGCCCGCGACTCATTTTTACCTCCAAGTCAGTGCTAAGTGGTTCGTCTACCCGTTCAAAATTCTGGACCCGAAATAGAATATTTACTCGATGGCTTCACGTTGTACCCCCGTATGAAGAGCTCGGTTTGACGCAAGAAGAGGCCACTACCATACGACATTGGGCCGATTCCTTGCGTACGGACGACATTCCTTACAAAACATTTGATACTACTTTTCACCGGAGCCGAGGACCAGGTGGTCAGAATGTGAACAAAGGTGAGTTAACCTTCCCCCCCCCAACTACTCTATTCTGCTTTCACATTTTGTAATACAGCCCCCCCCCCACGTATTCCGTACCATCAATAACACATTCGATGGAATGATACTAAAACACACATTGGACATATTTTGTTTCGTATTATGGTATACTTGACCGCCTTGCACTCGAACACAGTAAACACGAAGGTTGACATGCGTTTTAACCTGCGCAAGGCTAAATGGATACCTGAATTCGTGAAAACCCAACTCAAAATCAAGGTAAGTGTAACCCCACCGCCGCTTAATTGTTGTCACCGGTTATATACTGCTTTAAACCATTTCCCCCCGCTACATAATAGATTACTCGGGACTAATCGAATAATGCACATTATTATCATCTTCCGAAATCATTTACTTCTCATCTTTCACGCGTAGGAACCGAGTCGTACGAACAAGGCCGGTGAATTCATCATCACTTCCGATCGCACCCGCTCCCAGGCGAATAATATCGAAGACTGTGTGCAGAAACTGCAAGCGATGTTGGTCAGTGCGGCCTATATTCCTCCCGATCCTTCCCAAGAGGCCATTGAAAAAATCGCCCAACGACACCAACACTCCAAGGAAAAGCTACAAACGGTCAAGACCAAACGTTCCAACCTCAAACAGAGCCGTCGGAGTCGGGGTGATGACTATTAAAGGGTTAGTTTCAATGAGGGTAAAGAGGTGTGTACATCTGCCTCATAATCTATTATGAAACAAGTTATTAATATCCCAAAAACTTTATTGGTGAGGACACTGTAAGAAAAGTCAAAACAATAATAAACAAGGCCGAATATCGGAGATTTTATAAAGAGATCCAGTGTGGACACTGGAGTTTGGGTCCATCAAATAGAATATACACAATGGATAGTCCAGCCCAAGTACCTGCTCAATTTCAACACCGTTTACTTGAACTACCGCCCCCACCTAGACCGGGGAATCCACCACCGAACTGTTTCATCATGTCTTGCATGTTGGGCATACCTCTACCCCCACCGCCCCCCATAAACTGCTGCACCATATTCTGGAGTCCCCCCATACCTCCCATCTGTTGCATCATACCCGGGGGTAACATCCGGGACATTTGCTGTTGCATCTGGGCCATTTGGCTGGGGTTCATATTGGGCATCCGACCGGATCCTGTACCACCCATCTTGGAAAGCATGGCCGGATTCATTCCCTTCAGTAGACCCTTGTTCCCGCCCATCTTTTTAAACATTTGCGAAAAGGTTTTAGCTTGGGCTAATAATTCCATCACCATACGCGGATGAGCTCCGGATCCACGCGACACCCGTAAAACTCGAGTGGGTTCCTCCACAAAGAGACGACCGTCGCTGTCCAATTCCTTGTCTGTCATACTATCCATGATGGTCATAAAACGCCGTAACTGTTTAGAGCCTTCTTCCTCGGTGCCCTTCATCATTTCAGGTGAAATCCCGGGCATCATCCCGAGGACCTTGCTTAGAGGGCCCATCTTCATAATGTTTTGCAGCTGATCCCGCAGGTCACGGAGGGTAAAAGTGCCCTGACCGAGCTTCTTGATCAAATCGGTATTCTTGTCCAACTGAAGGTCCTTGACGGTTTCCACAAGTTGCCCCAAGTCGCCCATTCCCAACATTCTGGAGATGAACGACCGCGCTTCAAACCGATCCATATCATGAATATGTTCACCCGTACCAATAAACACAATCGGGCTCTTGGTGGCAGCCACTGCACTAATGGCACCCCCACCCTTGGCATGACCGTCCATTTTGGTAACAATGACCGATCCCACATCTACCGCTTCTTTAAATGCCCGGGCCTGGGCCTCGGCAGCCTGTCCGATGGTACCGTCCATAATAAAAATAACGTGATCGGGCTTGGTCCCGCTTGCGATTTCCTGCATTTCGGCAAACAGTTCCGTTTCTTGTTTATGTCTTCCGCTCGTATCCACCAAAATAATCTCGAACCGTTCCTGCTTAAACTTTTTCACACCGTCCATCGCCAATTGCACCGGATCCCGTTCCGTATAACTACCGTAATACGGGATCTTAGCCTTGGTAGCATTTTGTTTTAATTGGTCAAAAGCACCCGCTCGAAAGGTATCAGCACAAACCAACCCAGTTTTCCACCCTTTACGTTGGTAATAGGAAGCAATTTTGGTACAGGTGGTGGTTTTCCCACTTCCTTGCAACCCCACAAACATGATTACGTTCGAGCGTCCCTTTTTGGGCCGGTACGGTTCCACGCCGGGGTCCACTAGACGGCATAGTTCGTCCATAACCGCCTTGTTAATAATCCGTTGCTTGTTGACGCCGCTCGTCAGTTCTTTGATATTAACAATTTGTTTGATATTCTGGCGGAGGTTTTGTACGAGGCGTACGTTTACATCGGATTCGAGGAGCGCCCCGCAGATTCCGCGCAAAAGTTCTTCGAGGGCCTAGTTAAGGAACCCCCCCCCCAATTGTCACCCAGTTCGTAGCCCGGTTAGCATCCACATTCACAATTGGTTTTATACCGAGTTAATAACAGCGTATGATAGTAAAAAAAACAGGGCTACCGTGCTAGTTGGTTCTCTGGAATGGACTCTTAGAAAGACCAAGCTGAAGCACTACCAAACGTTGACCAAGAGAAATGTTCCAACGGTCTATCACTTACCTCTTCGTCGATGACATTGCGGGTATTTAGAGCCTGCAAGGCAGAATTAATCTTCTGTCCTAGCTCGTTTAACACCATGGTTGAAATATGGTTACTGAATGGAGGAGGTCAACTTCGAAAGAAGTAATAAAAGTTATAACTTGCAGTTCTTCAGCTGACACTGATGAATAATAGCAAAGGAAACGGCTAGTAAATGGAAAAGGACTAGCCAGCACATAATATAATTTTCATTGCTATTCCAACACAGATTGAGTTGAACCTATGACACCCAGTGCTTGACCAGCGTTGACTTTTCTCCCACAGACATAACAGCACCATCTGATAAAAGTATTTCCCATGGTGGAGAACTATAATCCCATATGGGTAGTTTTTTTATGTCTATATAGCAATTTGGAGCGAAGATGTACCAGTTGCAGTTTAACCAATAGCATTTTGCGAGAGACCCATTCAATTTCGGCGGATTTTTCCCTATAGAGTTGAAAAAATATCACCCATATGGGTGAATATCAACAGTATGGCCAACTACGACCACACGCTATTTACCAACCGAGGGCTAGTAACTTTTTTTTTCAACAGCTTCATTACGTTGTTGTCATGTATATGTTCTCGTAACTCTCGGGTTAATTCCCAGCTTCGTCATGTGGTAATTTCATACTAGTCTTTGCTTTTTTTTTACTACTACCGTTTATTTGAGAAGCGTAACCCTTCCCGCTCTACTCGAAAAACAATATTATACCACCATGGCGTCATTTTATGACGAAATCGAAATCGAGGACATGGAATTCGACGAAGAAAATCGTATATATCATTATCCTTGTCCCTGCGGTGACCGGTTCGAAATAGCCGAAGAGGAGCTTTTTGATGGTGAGGACATTGCTCACTGTCCTAGTTGCTCCTTGATTGTTCGGGTGATTTATGACCCTGAGGACTACCAGAGAGACGGCGATGACGAGCCCATTAAACTCGACCAAGGCATTTGTGTGTAACGCTGGGCTTGGGAGGGTGCTGGTGGGGTGGGCCTCGTGAAAATGGGGCTAAAATTTATGTTTGGGGAGTTTGTTTTCACATATCGGGAAAGGATTACTTTTGT
This sequence comes from Dispira simplex, assembly GCA_027478255.1. NCBI lineage: Eukaryota > Fungi > Kickxellomycota > Dimargaritomycetes > Dimargaritales > Dimargaritaceae > Dispira > Dispira simplex. Next base: position 2,247 of record JAOPJG010000223.1, on the reverse strand, counting down.
TTGCTTAGAAAAGTTTGTCTCTGCCTAAGTACTACAAACATATCCTCTCCCTCTTATCGAACTACTTTTGATATTACTCGCTGGGTATTGTACAGGTCGTATAAATTACGCTAGAAAAATTATGTGCCTATGTATAAAATTACTATTTTATTACCCATTTATTCTTTTTAACCAAGAGCCACTGGTGAGCTTATCTATGGCCTGTAGATTCGGATATATGTGTTCCCAATAAATGCTTGGTCTGCCAGGCTGGATTCGTAGGGAGCACCACAGTCTTTGATTATTACAAAAACCTACAGAAAACTAAGGCATCCGAGAATACCCAGCTGCTTTAATGATATTCTTTCGGCTATAAAAGGCGGTGCCTGTTCGAAATTGAGTCAATAATATAGCCAGTGATACTCATAGTATACCGTCCATTGAAAAATTACAATGCAATTCTAGCACTGTAACAAACCGTGTAGGGTTCCCATGATCAAGCAGGATACGGAGCAATAAAACTAGATGAGTGGATATAGGACAAATACAAAGCACAGTGACTTCAGTGGCATGTCAAAGGAAACGTGAAAGTGAACATCCAAAGAAAAATTACTAAGAAATCTACACATGGCGTGTCAATCATTATTGTTCTTTATTAATTAAATTTTGGTAATTTTCGAATATTCGATTCTTCGGTAGAGAATAATATCTTTTTCCTCCTGCTCATATAGGTCCCTAAGATAAAGGCGAAGCCAGAAAATTACACGAGATTGCTTCTATTCAGTTAACTACACGTCACATATTGCTTTAGCATTACCTCGTTTAACGAACAACTACCAAGCTTTGGGTGGAGAAAATTCTAGCCATTAGTTATTATGTATACACTTTTTACCACCTTCTCGTTTCCCTAATTCCAGTGGAATAAGATATAAATTGTATAAATTAGTGTTGATGATTTATTAATTCTAGATAAAAAAAGACACTTAGAAAAAAACGCATTTGAACTGTACTCTGAATTTTACACCCAAACTACCAGCCCAATATGCATGGACTCACATTCTTTTCTAAAATGAATCATAGTAACCAAACTATACCAACTCAGTTCCGCTCCATATACTTTTACAACTGGGTCGAGGCTGGAAACCCCAGGTAGTCCCATGCTATTGAGTGAATCCCGAAACAAAGGAATAAGGATACCCGTTCGTGAAACTGACCCAGTCACGGTCGTTTCCACAATCATGCTTAAAATAATGCAATGATTTCAAGCCTGTCCTTCCCCCTTCTCTATCCAGCAGCTTTGTTTCCTTATTTCACTCCATCGGTACTAGGACCCAAGTGAGTTAGACGACCCGCGTATGCTATAACGGGACTGTACACAACATGAAAAAAATAATGAAGACGGGAGGCCTTAGAAACTTACGCATTTCACAATGTTTCATTGGTCGGCTCTGGCGTCCTATACACATATCACATTCATTTAGTCGTTGTGCTCGAATTCACCAAAAACAGTAGATGGCACCTCCAATCAGCCCCGATCCAAACGTAGTGCTTGCTCTTATCCATCTACTACCTCCATAAAAATACAGGTCAAACTGTTGGTCACCACAAGTTCATAGTCCAGTTGCACCAGATAAATTTAGTTAATTTATGAATCAAGACCGTGATGAGTGTACCCACCTATTTTCGGGCTATCCCCAGTGCTTCAATTCCCTGATTTGGAACGAATCAATACAGACCTGTGTTTGGTTTGCCACCAAAAACTAGAAAACGTATGCAAGGACACAATGTAGCCAAGGATACACCCACATACCAAATCATAGTATCTTCCGATAAAATTCTTCCACCACTCTCTCCAGTCATTTTTATTTTACTTTCCCCCCTTCTAACCCCGTCGTGAATCCTGCCGAGAACTAAAGGACGAATGTGATTTGTAGTTCTTTTTATTAGGGTTGACAGTAAATAACGAAACTAATGAGAGGGCTGGTCACGTTACTAATGCCACTATTGGTTATCCGTGGGGCTTGCGCAAGTCTCATCCAAGCTGACGAACAACCGTATGGTCAACTCTCCGGTGGTAGGAGAGATGACAATAATATATCCACCAAAGGGACATCCCACATGCATCTGGACAACTCTCAAAGTTTCAACTAACGGCATTATTAAATGACAGCATATCCCGATGCGAATCCCCCCCCCCCCGATGGTGGAGACACCACTAGACCACCGCACCAATGTACCTCCAAACATCGTCATAAACCTAATAAATCC
>JAOPJG010000222.1:0-34586 GCA_027478255.1 Dispira simplex | reverse complement strand
ATAACCAATAGTGTCTTGTGAGAGATCCATTCAATGCTGGCGGATTTTTCACTATATAGTCGAAAAAAAATCACCCATATGAAGACGCGAGTCGTAGACAATAATGTATGATTTTTAATGTTTCGCAGCAACATCCCCGTCAGTGTATCTGAGGCGTGTGTATTATTTTTTGCCAGCTCAGCAGCTGTTGAATAAGGTATTTCTTGTGCTCTATTTTGGTACCACTTTTACGCCGAAAAGTGAGTTAAAAAACTATGTTATACGACCTTTTTTTTTCTCTCGCACATCTTCATAGCTCTCAGGCACTTGCATCATCGCCTTGTAAGACTGAAGATTATAATTAAGACGGTAACATTCTGTAATAAAAATAAATGTTTGGTTGGAAGAAGAATTAGGAAACCCTCACTGAATACATATCCAAACCAATGGTCGGTTGATGTGAAATTACCAAAACAATCAACACACAGTAAAATTTCGAAGCGTTTCGAAAAAACTATACCCTGTCGTAGTTGTTCCAACTTAATTTTTCCTATTGGACTTGGTTTCACGTTGGAGATTGGAGTGCGTTGTTGATAGCTAGGCCGGGTACGGAGCTAACCTTTAGACCAGTCCACGAATCGGTGCCATGAGAGTGATCAAAAGCATGTTCTCAGTTGCAATGGATACAGCATAATCTAATGCTGGTGTTGTTTGCTTGTCCATTCTCATTTCAACTATCCTTTTGTAAAAACTCTTGTGAAAATCTGTTCGATCCCTATTATTTTCTTCATTTTGTGCAGTCTGTTTCATTGTTCAAATTCTCCTTCCTGGGACACCCAATGTACTTTCCCATGTCAATTATCTTATATATTATTTTTTTCGCCAGTTTCTTTCGTTTCTTTTTACTCGTGCTAAGCCATTTTCAACATATCGCCTAGTTCACTTCCTCATACATTCATCCATAGACCACCGTGTAAATTTTAGCTCCACGTACTGATTAAGGGTGGAGTTAGTGCTTCGAATGAATGAATGTCTGGAGGATTTTCAGGTTCTCCAGGTTAGGCATGTCGATTATGTAATCTTCATTCACTCCTCACAGTTTATAGTTTCCATTTATTTATGATTCATTACTTTCACAGTGGGTCGATTGGAGGAAAAATAGGCTGGTTGAACCCCCCTTAAAACAAAACACTGACCATGTAGTATTGACTGTTGCAGACCCCCCGGTAACTGAGCTACTTCCCTATGCGTTTCATTTAATCGAGCATATTACTCTTATTTACATAAATAGCCACACTGATTGTATTCGAAATGGGGAGAAGATGTGCTTCATATATTTGACACCAAAGAATCATCGAAACCAGGTACAAAGCTAAACATAGCATGTCTTCACCGTCGTTTGCTTCCAACATAGCTTTTGGGATAAGAATACTATGCAAAAATAGCCCACTTTTTATTTATTAATATACATTACCAAAGTGATGTTTCCGTAAAAATTTACATTTGATCATATATGATTCAACAATACCAAAGCATTGACTTTCGCCGAATTTGAACTAGATGTGTGTGCCAAGTTCACACACTGTCTGAATAAATAGTACAGATCGACGTCTAAAACAGGTAACATGGACCAAGCCCGAAGTACATCCGAGTGATAGACCGCCCTGGTGAACCAACGAGTTTTGCGAGAGGAAGATACGAGGGATAATGGCTCCAACCGACTCCATCAGAGTTTGATTTTATGGTTTCAGTAACACTCTCTGAAGAGTACGGACGAGGTCTACGGACCACGGTCATCTTAAATTGGTAAATAGGAGGCACTAATTATGACAAATGAGAGAGTGTGATATGGACCAACTCCATTACCGCCTGTGGGTATTATTTTTTCATTTCCAGGAAAAAAAGTGGCTGGTTTTGGAAAAAATGGACCTATTGTCAACCCTCCAATCCGCAACCGAAATAGGCAGTGGCAGTGTAATTCACAGTTTGTGTCTCATATCAGTGTTAATAACAGGTTTGGATACACTCTTGGATCTGTTAACTGTTGAAAAATATACGAGAAACGCATGTATATACGCCACCAGAATAGGTACCATGCTGTTTCTTTTGGGAAATACGGCGATACAAGCACTTCTGTAGTTGCTTATCCCCTATATTAAGCAGTGGTTGAAGTGCGCCATTGGACCAATAAGCACCAGGATATACAATCCCCAGAGAGGGAGTTGCAATCTAACCAAGGGAGTGGGACTGTACTATTCACCAATGCCATACGTTTGCTTCCTATAGAAAAAAAATATGGTCATTCTATAAACAATACAACCTACATTTTAGAGCCCACACGGGAGATCAATGCATCCACCATAGCCGAATGTGTCACGGAAGAATCAGATAAATCGCTGAAGGATGAATAACCCGAAATGCTTGCCAAGGGTGATAAGGATGCTATGTGTATCCAATTAAAAATGGAAAAGAAAAAGATAACAGTGGGGTGCAAGGGGACGCAATGTGCAGGTGACCAATGCACATGGGAATAAAAAAATGAGGCCGACCCAAAACGAACGTATTGACATGGTGGAGGAAAAAAAAGACAGCCATTATCAAAAATAGTACAACAGCAAAAATCAAAGGTTAGTAACGAAGGGTTATACATCTACAATGGAACGTTCATATTACACACCATCCCACTCACGCACACCCGTGTATTGGGATGGATTACACAATCCACATCCACGGAGGTCTTGAAAACTGGGAAGCTAAGTGATGAGATCTGGGAGGAGGGGAAGAACAGGATTTGACCACAACTTTAGGGAAGAGTAACGTAAACATATGCCGTCGTCACTACCATAGTATCCTCGGATAATCGTCAACTCCACTCCCAAGTGGTACAAAAATAAGCCCTTCTTCCTCTCGAATTTCTCCTTTGCTTGCATCACACTTTGCTAAACAGTTCCAGTGCTACTTTGGATGTGGTGACTAGGGCCAACAAAGTGGTCACACAATAAAATATATAAGCTGAAAATGAGAGTAGGGAGGGCCGTACATCGGCAGGCTAACGGAAAGCACCAATACTAAAGATAAAAAAAGCCAAACGTTACATTCGGCGGCTGGGTCGGGCAAGCGGCCTGACCGCGTAACAAGGTTCGTGGACGTCGAAATGGTACGCGGGATGGGAATTTCCAAATGACTCTGGACGGACGATAATAAGGGTTGGCGGTTCTCCTCCACTCCCGGTTCCACTTCAGAGCCTGCACCAGGTACCCTGATATCGGTTGTGACTGTAGTCGTCCTACCAGTAGCTGTGTAAACTTTCTGGGGTGAACCCCTAACGTGACCGGACGCCAGATCATTGGACGTTTTCATCGGTGTAACATCACCATGGTGACTGCTTCTGGCTTGCCCGACGGATTCTTCACTGAGACCACCGGTCACCGGTTTGTGAACTATCCCCGAGATACCAGGCATGGACGAATGTAGAGATGATTCCGTAGTAGACATAGGCACCAAAGTGACCTCTCCAGCTGCGGGTAACAGACTTTCCTGGGCGGCTTCAAGCAAGGCTGACTCCAACGAACCCACATGTGGTGAATGGGCCATGGAATGGATAATTTGACTACGCAACATGTTACTCGCGACCATCGCATCGGGGGACTCGCCCGAGCTGGCCAAGGGCGGGGAATTGGAGAAAAATTGCGGTGTCGTCAACGAAGTAGATACGGTAATCGGCAAGGACGTACTCACAATCTGTTCCTCCACATGCGGTCGTTGTGGTGATAGCAATGACTTAGTAATGGAATCACGGTGTGACCTGGCTGACAAAAGGGATGAGGTTTGGAAAGCGTTTCGGGATAACGTTTGTGATACTCGAGGGAGGGAGTCGACACTGGTTAGGTCTACCCGGGCGAACCGGTCCGAAACTCCCGACACACTGGAGCATCCGTCGTCGCTATACCCAGGTGATGATTGGGCCGCCCCACCCATTCGCCCTAAACCAGGGAAAACTGGGAAAGGAGAATTTGGTCTATCCGACCGGTCTTCTATCGGCTCCTCAGGTCGTCCGCTGGGTGACACAGTGGTGGTATCTACGGGCTCGTCCAGTCTAGATAGGTGATTTTCATACACGGCATGTGTGTCCAGCACTGGTTCCACCGGGCCAACATCCAAGTTGAATGAAGATGCCGAATGGTCCGAAACGGGCAGTGACTCACGTCTAGTGTCAGAGTGTTGCTGCGCCAAGTGGTGCACGGTGGTCAAGGAGTCACCCTGTGAACATTCATGTTGGTAGAGCTGCCTCTTCAGTTGTTGAATTTGTTGTTCATAAAGAAACGTTGAATACCGCATAAGTTCCAGCACCGGTATACCCAATTGTCGAGAAATATGAACCCAGTCAATCGAGTCGCGGGAATTTTGACTGAGGTAATGCCATAGGGTACGTTGTCGACTCTTAGTCCACAAAGTAGCAGTGGGTTCCACAAAGTTCTTGGGCCGTGGACGAGGCACCTTTACTAAAATATGGATAGGACGTTGTTTGGGAGGCAACATGGACCAGGTTGTCCTGGCGTTGGACACGCTTACAACTCTACCGTTAGTGTCTATAGTCCCTGGGTGGTGAGGGACGACGTCACTAGCAAGGGAGAGCGGGGGTGGTTCGGGAAGCCGTTGCATTGTGCAGAATGTCTAAACAAGAATTCAGTACTGGAATGTGTGAATATTAAAAGTCCACTGGATACACCGGAAAGTTACAGATGAGTGGTGATAATAAAAAAAGGGAAATACTAAAGAAGAAATAGAACAAATGATAATATTAATAAAACGACGTAAGAATATGGAGGGAGCGGACAATGAAGCCTTCCGTAAAACTAGCACTTTGGTTATATGATAGCTGGAGCCACAGTGGAACCCCATGCGGTGCCGAGTTTAGAACCGTGACACTAGGGTATAACCGTTTTGCGAGTTGTATGAACACAGGAGCCTCTTTAGGTTTTACAGGCTTCGTTTTTTTGTTTTTGCGTCACGATTCCTGATTGATGTTAGTATTTTTATAATTGTATCGTTGGGCTAGTCTACCTATTTTATCAGCTTAGTATCTGTGCTTCTACCGTGTTATACAATCGGGTCATATCCCATAGACACGCGCACATACACTCACCGTCAGACAGAAAACAACCACAATCACACGGCACCGTCATGGGTACACCAGGTTGGTTTCAAAAGAAAATCACCTTACCGGCCAAGCGCCGCGGTTGCCATTTGGTAACTCAGGATATTGTCCGTCAATTAGCCGAACTCCGTGATTTTAACATCGGCTTGGTCAATGTGTTCCTCATGCATACCAGCGCTTCCCTTACCCTCAACGAAAACTGTGATCCCGACGTACGTACGGATATGGAGTCGGCTCTCAACCGTTTGGCTCCCGAAAACGTGCGATATATCCACGCTGATGAAGGGCCCGATGATATGCCTGGTCACATCAAGTCGTCCTTGTTTGGTGCTTCGCTGACCATCCCTGTGCGGGGAGGTAAGTTAGCGTTGGGAACCTGGCAAGGAATTTGGCTTTGTGAACACCGCAACCAGGCTAGTGATCGGTCGCTCATGATCACTATTCAAGGTGAAAAGAAATAGATCGTCTAAAAGTGAGGTTATCTTGGGGAGGGGTTTTTTATTCACATTAACAGAGGTGTGGAAGCCATCAGAGGATAATAAGAGTCTGGACCACCGTAGTTTTGTTGTCCCAATGACAGTTGCTTATCTCATTAGTTGATGTTGAAATTTCCCAGCAAAAATGCGGCCATATGCTGTAGCGATGATTGATATCTGTATTAAAATATTGACCTCGACTTACTTTGGCTTACAATGGCAGTAAGTAATGTATAAAGCCTCTAATCTTCCTTTCGTAAACTCTTCGCTTTCTGCAGCGCATTGTACGATTTGAGCGTAATAATATTCTGCAGCGAGTATTTAGCACGTCGTTTGGTAAGTGAGAAGGAGCTCAGTAGTGGTTCTATCGCGCAACCACGGTTACCCAAAGTAGGTGTCAACGTGGAATCCCTCAGTTGACCCGGGGCTGGCGTTTTACTCCCATCAGCATCGCTCTCCTCCCCAAAACTTAACGAAGGAGACAGATCATGGGATTCTTTGTCATTTTGCAAAATCGACAATGGAAAAGTATCAATACAGGAGGTGGACCTTGTAGGAAAATCGAACGAATGTGACCCACTGCACCGAATTACCACCTCAAAGGTAACAACGGCCCGCGTCAAATCCTGAAGGGCTAAAAACAGCAGCCCTAATTGGTAATGGGCCATGAAAAACAGATAGTGGTCCAAGGCAATCTTATGGCCGTGCTGGATGACTTGGTGAAAGGAATGGATACTGGCCTGATCAAGTGGCACATTTTGGTACTTGGTTCGCAGCTCCCGAATGGTAACGTCAGCTTCGGTCGACAAGGCCGGTTTCAACACGTCCTCAGTGTATAATGGACAGTCAAATTCCGTAGTACAACCGTGGGCGTGGGCTGCCTCTTGGCACTTAGCTGGACGGTTAAACGGCGAAGTTGAGGACAAAATGGCCGAAGTAGGGTAGGCCAACTCCCGCAGAATGATACCGCGTAATAGGTAGGCCAGACACAAATCGTCATAATAGTAGTAATGTTCATCATTCGCCAATTTGTCATGGTTCTGGGCCAGCGTTTCCAGTTCCTTATCCACCAGTGCCAACGCCAGCCAAAGATGAGTCACGGGCATAGCCATAAAGACGCTCCACACCACCATCATCTCGAAACCTGGAAGCAACAGCCGCTGATTCTGCATGAAAAACTTGCGGGCCTTGCGAGCCACAAATTTTTCTATCGGGATCGACTTGCCACCGATGCGTTGGACACGCGCCCCCACCTGGTCCATAGTCTCTCGGATTTCTTTCCGGGTTGCACCGCCTTGGTACAGTGCAGCTGCTTGACAATATGTGTATACTGCTTTGGACCACCGAGATTCCTGTAAAAGTATACCCAGAAAGTCGGTAGCTTGGGGAGTAAATTGTAGTAATGCGAAATGATTAATGATTAATTCCCAATAACACAAATGTTGTAACTGGGCCCACTCCTTTTGCACGGCAATGGTACGGTGGTATTCCACGATGGCCTGGGGAATCTGACCCAAAACCTGGTGTGTCCGGGCAGCAAAGTACATAAAAATAACGCTATTCTTATGTCGCCGTAAATGATGCAGGAGGATCCGCTGGGCTAAACTAATGTTGACCCCACTTAGGGGAAATATCGAGGAGAACACCGTGTGGTAAAAGAGTAGCGCCATATCGTTAAACGGACGACGTAGACCCTGTCGACAACAGTACACCGCCGGTGCCCGGGCATCCGGACCAGAGTCCGGTTCACGCCATCCACCGCCTACTTCGAGAAGTTCCAAAGCGTAGGAACGGTCACCAGTGAATCCGAAAATTTCCACAATACGAAGGTATTTATCCGGCAAAAGGGACAGAATCATATTGAACATGGCCACCCCAAGGACCACGCCCGACACAAAGTGAGAGTCAATCATCTGGAATTGCAGATGTTGGTTTTCGGGTTGGTTGATCCACGTTAGAAATTTTCTGCAATCCCGGTAGACAATATAACTACTACGTACGTGTAATCCTTCCTTGAGAAAATTCAACAAACCGTCCTCGCTATAAATATTGAGCATGGCCTTGAGCAGCGATGTTTCCGCGTACACCAGCTCGGCGTGGAGTTGGACACGGCTCATAGTTTTCATGGCCTGCCAACCACTGTTGCCCTTACCAAGAAAGCCGCCCAGCGTATCCATAACCCCCGCTCCCAGTCCACTGACAAACGAGGCACCACCACCCATAGTTTCATCAGAATTGGTCACTTTTCTACTCTCCCTCCGCATCCGATTGGCTTTGTCGAGGGTATGTTTGAGGGCCACTTGCGCCGCAACAATGTTGTCATCCTCAAAGGTCATAGTGGCCTTGAGAAATAAGATCAATGAATATCCCAACGAAGCGTAGAGTGACGAGTCCCGTAGTTTATTGGCCTGATCTTCAGCTTCCTGCATTTGGGAATCCAAAAACAGGTCCAATATATTATACGTGACCGAAATTTCAGCGTCTAGAGTACTCGACGAAGCGTCTGGTACCGGACTAGAAATGCTACGCTGGTAGGGGGGCTTGTGGCTATCTTTTCCACCGGGTCGTCGGAGTAGACCTCGCAGCTTAAGTTTACTTCCGGACGGTGCAGCCTGGTGAACCAGACTAGGTGTCTCGGTTCTTGGCGACCCCGAGGAGTTGGTATTAGTAAGAGTAGGAATAATACCGGTGGTGGCGTCACGTGATAGGGGCGGAGGAGGGGAATCCTCGGGGGAGCCCGGAGGAAAAGGGTGCAGATGGTAAGTGGCCAGGTCTTTCACCGAAATCTCTTGGCGGGCAATACTGTCACCTCCAGGGATCGCGGGATCTAGGTACTCCTTGGCATCTTCGAAATGGCCATCGTCTTCACTTTCGTTGCCGTTCATAGTGGAGCTCGCCGTGAAGTTGTTACTAGGGTGAGGCCGGGGAGGCAAGGGTGGGGTTACACATGGGACATTGGGATTAGGGTCCATGGTCATGTTTAATGGGCGCAATGAACCAATAGCTTGTGGGCAGGGGAAAACAGGAAGTTGGCTGATATGAAGACAGCCTACTTCAGGTTGGCCGTTAACAAAATAAGTAAAAACAAGTAAAAAATGAGGGATAGTGATTGTGAAGGCTAGGTTTTACCATATGTTGAATACTAGGAATTGAGTAGTAGAGATAGAACAGCAGCAAGGCGTGAAAAGAAGTGGTTACCGTACCATTATGGTAGTATAAGAATGTAAGCACTTGTACGCGGCACTGGTGAGACCACAGGGGAAAAAACGAAATTTGTCTCAAGCCTTATAATACTGTGAACACGTCATAATAATTGACAGTGATGGTGATAAGCCCGGTATTCACTACCGAAACTCCCTTTTAGTCGAGGGCGAAGGAAATTAGAGTCAGTTTTGGGCCTGTGCTGAAACCACTGCTGGGCTGATCGGAATTAGCCTTACTATAAGATGGGCTTGATCCAAGCTGGGACCCAAAGTCTCACGTTACATAAACCTCCCACGTCATCAAAGCATCAATTGGTCTCCTGATTCAAATGCACCTCCTCTTGTCTGAGGTACACCCTGCGGGAAAAAACATGGTAAATACATACCCACAGCGTCCAGTGGCAGCAAAATATATGGGTAGTGTTTTTTCGACTATATAGAGAAAAATCCGCCGAAATTGAATGGGTCTGTCACAAAATCCTATTGGTTAAAAAGTAACTGGTACATTTTTTACACCGAATCTCTATATAATTGAAAAAACACTACCCATATCGTTACAATAGCCTCTGGGCAGTTGCTTTCCTCAGGAACACATTTTTCATCCCCAGCAGAAACTTCCTATAGTGGATTTTAACCAAAAGCACTTATGGTAATGTAAATATAAACTATCACAATTTATGACAGAACGCAGTGGGATTTATCCCCCTTTCCTTTCCGTTATTATCCAGTTCCCCAAAGTCAAATTTAGTGAGACAACCAGAGGAGAGAGAGTTGATGATCAATTGTTACAGAGGCAACGTGTAGATGTCTTGGAATATCATACGCTGGTCGACATTCCACGAACAACCGTATTACATAGCAGATGTGACTCATAGTCAAACACTTTCTGTCTCATTGCCGTTGATAAGGATTTCACTGAAGGTCAGATTTTCCACTGAAAAGGAGGGTTGCTTTGGTTGAGAAACAAGTCATCCCTATCCATTTGTTTTAGCAACAAATTTTGATTAACTGGATGAAAACGGACAGCTCCAAGGATACTGGTCACTGTTACCAAACAGGGTACATTCGAAGCATGTAAAAAATATCGACATGCTAACGTGGAACCAGTTCGAAGGATATACCAAATCAGTTTTACGAACCAGATCTCGGGCAAGAGAAATGCTGTGTGATGAATAACAATGGCTAAAGTCCCTATCAGAACCATGGCCTAGTACACACTTTTATCAAGGATAAGCTGTGGAAATGCTACCTTGTTAAAGTTGGGCATGTGTTTATCTTTTAGGCTATTTTATTCTATTGTTTTAAGTCTGGTAAACCGACAACAGAGAAAAAATAAAAACGAAATAAAAAATTTGAGCAACTGACCTGCATTTTCTTTATAAATAAAGGCGGATAAAGATACCTAACTACCATGCTATTATGAAGCAAAAGCGAGTGAGTATCCCACTACGACAACAGAGTAGCCATAAAGTAAAAAAAAATAAGAAACACAAAAAGATACTCATCCACTTTCTGGAATTGACTCACGGTTGTGTAAACTGGTTCATCATTAACTCGGCTTCCACCACCTGCAACGCCTGCTTCAACGTCAAATGGTGACGGGCCGCCTCTAACCAGTCCTGGGCCACCTTTTTGGACCAACCCTTCAATTGGTTTAATTCACGAGTGGCACTATCCAGGTCACCGTGGTCGAGATGATACTCAGTACGGGCGAGAACAGCTTCGGCATCGGTTCCGGGTACCAAACCGCGCTTAGCGAACATCACGGTGGAAAGTGCCCGGGACAACGCGTGGGAGAGCATGCCGCCGTCTTCGGGAACCAATGCAGTGCGACGAATTTGTGTCCGTACATAGTCGAAACGTTCCCGTAACTCCGGTAAGGTCTGGATACCCTCATCCACGACAGTCGATTGGACCGACCCGAGGGCCACCACTGACGCTGGGTAGTTCTCCTCGGCAGCGCGGGTTAACCGTTGCAAGGCAGCCAATTCCAAATCCACAACCTGTTGACGTAGGGAATGGTCCACGATTTGACGAATGGCCAACAAGGCCTGATTAATCTGCGAAGCCTGGACCTGGGTGCGAAGGGTGGTAGCATTGGCCCGGCTCACTTCTTCCAGCTCCTTGAGTAGTGACACCACCTGGTCAATGTTGGCCAAACGGCCAGCCCGTTCTTGGTCTACGCGGAAACGGATTAGCCGGTTAAATTGACGGTACAGGAACCCTCGTTGTTCGTCCAGGGAGTTCTCCAGCGTAGATTGGTAGGTTTTGGTCCACAGTCGTTTTTCTTTGGCCAACTTGTCATGAAATTCTTGCTCACGTTCTTCGAAAGCCGATGCCAGTGACTTTTCACGCAATGCCAAAATGTCTTCGAAACGCTTGGCTTGGTCAGCCAGAGCGGCTTCCATTTCCTTGCGGTCCTGGGGTTGCAAGGTAATCAGTTGGTTTTCTAACTCGGCCAGTTTCTCGCTCACTGCTGTCACCGCTTGGCGACCTACTTGGTTGTTAACACCACCCGCGTGTTGGTTAAGCGCGCTCACCAATTTACCAATGGCGTGGGCCAGTTGGGCCAGGGCAGGGGGAGCAGAATCTGAGACCGGAATTTCGTACTGCAGGCTGACCGTGTCGATAGGATTAGTGTGCGGTGCCGCCGGGGATTGTTCAGTGATCGGGCTGGACTTTGTAGCGCCTTCCTTGGTCTCAGAGACGGTAGTGCTTTGGGGCTTAGATGACGTAGTCTTACTGGCCTGGGGCTTCACATCGGGAGTTGACCTTTTCTTTTCGTTCACTAGCTGTTCTGTACTAGACTCCGGTTTGTCGGTGGCAGTCACTGATTTCTCGTTGGTAGGCTGTAAACGGGGAGGGGTGCTCACTTGACCAGCCTTGGTGAGTACGGGCTCTCCCGGGGCGGCCAGGGTTTCCACTGTCTCCATGGCAGCCACGGCCAACTCCTTCTCGGCTGTGGTCGATCCAGTAGCAGGGCTCGCTCCTTTGGGAAAGATAATCTCATTGTGACCAAGCTTGGATTCAAACCCGTTCTTCACCGTTGTATACCACTGATTCCAACGCTGGTAAGCCTCGGCGCTTAAATCGGCCACAGCCAACGGGAAATTACCATTACGAGCTTCCATGGCGTCCATCATACGTACCGCTCCGGGCATGTTGGCGGTGAATTTCTTTTCGAATCCATCGTCAAACCACGCATACAAGGTACAACCCGAGTACGCAATACCTCCGATAAGTGTGGTATAAAACAAGAATTTGGATTTAGAAAACAACTTGCCCTTGGGGGTAGGGGGTGGTGTACCTACCGGACGTGGTGGATAATTTGCGGTAGTGCGGACGGTTGGACCCGAGGTTGACGATGGAGTACCCGGAGTAACGATAGAACCCGTTGAAGGTGCTTTGCTCTCGGTGGAGAGGGCCGCGCGCCACAGGAGACCCCGCGTGGAACGCACCACAATGCGATTGGTTTGTAAACTCATGGGAGAGGTAGCGCAACGGAGCATGACGATTTAATAACTAAAATCTGTAATCGAGTGGTGCGAAATCCGACGTACGATCAGCGGTAAGTGTCCTTTCCGTGCTGAAAAAATAGTAGAGAAATTTGAAAAGTCCACGGAGGAATCGACGATAGAATAGTACCTTCGTAAAAAGTGGTCAATAGCAAAGAGGTAAGAAAATGTTCCCTTCCTCCAAAATAAAATGAAACCTATGAAACTGTACTCGCTAGTTTGAACAGCGTCAAATTAACTCTTTGATCGGTCCCAGAAGTGAGGCCATTTGAACCATAAAACAATGCAAACTACAACAAAAGTAAAGCGAACCGGCCAGTATCCCTCTTCTGACATGAGCATGAAGAAGCGCACTTGGGGAGAGCTTCTGGCCAACTTGCCTTGACAGCGTTTTTAGCACCTACCCAACGCAACCTTCCAAGTACTTCCCACACACGCCCAGCATTTGGCACCTCCGCCTCCCCAATCTCTTCTTTAACCCCATCGATCAAAAAAAATACACCCATTTCATTGTCCACCACTGAGGTTGAAGGATGGTTGACACCACCCCAAGTCACATTTCTTCGTTGGTAGAGGGAATGAATAGCACCCAGTTGCAATGCTTTCGTTTCACTTTTCTTCGGGCCTAAGGTCCAGAGTTCACGAACAGAATCGAAAGCGTAAAACCAGAGTGACATTTGGATAAATGAGGAAATGCTCATTATCCAAGTCTCCACACTTTCCATCACTGCGATCATCGTCAATGACCACAGTGTAAAAATCTGAGATATCACCGACGGTCTCTCACTTTGGTCCACTCATTGACTAAAGTCCAAAAGATTAAGTTAATATAACGACTAAGATTTATTCTGGACTTTTTTTTTAAAAAAATATAACTAATCCCCAAAGCATATAAGCTTTTGAGCAAAAGCACCAATTCCATGAATTTCAAAAAAAAACAAAACAAAAACTATCAGCAATCACAAGTGAACTGGCAAACATTACAGGGCATAAGCGACCTTATGCCGTCACCGTAGCGGTGGTGGTATGTTGAGGGCCCAAGGTTTCTTCCCACTTCTGAAAGTTGCGTTCCACAACACCACCCGAGACCGGCAATTGGGTAGAACCCGCTAGGGCCTGATCAATTTCACGAGCCGCCTGGCGACCTTCGTTAATGCCCCATACAATCAAACTTTGTCCACGTCGGCAATCCCCCGCAGCATAGACACCCCGCACCGACGTAGCGTACCGTCCCTTAGGCGTTTCGATGGCTGAAGTCCGCGTGGTATGGACCTCTAACTGGTTAATTAGTTTATCTTCGGGACCCAGGAAGCCCATGGCGAGGAAGACCAGGTCGGCCTGGAATACCTGTTCGGATCCCGCAATTTCCTGCATGGCCCAGCGACCAGTATCTTCGGCCTTGGTCCACTCCACTCGCACCGTACGCACCCCTTGCAGTTGCCCGGTGCTGGGATCACGCACGAATTCCTTGGACAATACGCAGTATTCACGTGGATCCTTGCCATACTGTTGCGCGGCTTCTTCGTGACCATAGTCCACCTTGAACACACGGGGGAATTGGGGCCACGGGTTATCCTTGGCACGCTCCTGGGGAGGTTGGGGTAACAATTCAAAGTTGGTGACCGAGACAGCCCCGTGACGCACGGAAGTTCCGATACAGTCGTTACCCGTGTCACCCCCGCCAATGACAATGACGTGCTTGCCCTTGGTGTTGATGTAGTCCCCATTCTCCAGATTACTGTCCAGCAGACTCTTGGTGTTGAGCTGGAGGAACTCCATGGCGAAATGCACCCCGGCACCATTACGGTTTGGAATGGGCAGATCCCGCGGCCACGTAGCACCAGTAGCCACGAGTAGCACGTCGTGCTGGGCCTTGATTTCGTTGGCGTCCACGTCAACTCCCACGTGTGTGTTGGGCACAAATTTAACTCCTTCGGCCGCCATCAAATCCACACGGCGTTGTACCAGACGTTTGTCCAGTTTCATGTTGGGAATGCCGTACACCAACAGACCTCCCATACGGTCATTACGGTCGTACACGGTGACGGTGTGGCCAGCTTTGTTCAACTGGTCCGCCGCGGCTAAACCAGCGGGACCACTCCCCACAATGGCCACCGTCTTACCAGTACGCACCTTGGGGGGCTTCGGGGTCATCCACCCTTCCGCGAATCCGCGGTCGATAATGGCGCACTCGATACTCTTGATTCCCACAGGGAGTTCATTGATACCGAGAGTACAGGCCCCTTCGCAGGGAGCGGGGCACACCCGGCCGGTGAACTCGGGAAAATTATTAGTCATAAGTAACCGCTGGAGAGCATCGTACCATTGATCACGGAATACCAGGTCGTTCCATTGGGGAATGATGTTACCAATAGGACAACCCGTTTCGGACTGGCAGAACGGTACTCCGCAATCCATACAACGGGCGGCCTGGGTTTTGAGACCCACATAGTCCAAACGAGAATTGATTTCGTTCCAGTCGTGGAGTCGTTTCTTGGGATTACGGTAACCTTCCGACTGCCTCTTGTACTTCATAAATCCGCGGATCTTGTCCATCTTTTGCAGACGCTTCTTCTGGGTGGCCTCATCCACTGCCGAGTCCTCCAAATCCACCAGGGCCGGCTCGGCAGATATCTTGGCCCGCACCACACGCGAAAATTGCTCTTGCTCCTGTTTTCTTGTCGCTACGGCCTCCTCCATTTCCTTGATCAACGAAGCCTTGTAGTCAGTGGGCATCACCTTGACGAACTGGGATAATACCGTAGCAAAATTGTCCAATACCGACTGGGCCTTGGGAGAACCGGTCACCATCTGGTGTTCTAGAATCCACGCTCGGAGTTGAGCAATTTCATCATCATCATCGACGGTTTCGAGCTCTACCATTTCCATATTGCAACGCAAGCGGAAATCTTCCACTCCCTCCGGGCACAAGAGGTAGGCGACACCACCGCTCATCCCGGCGGCAAAATTACGACCGACGGAGTCCAAGATCACCACTCGACCGCCAGTCATGTATTCGCACCCGTGGTCACCCACTCCCTCCACAACGGCCAATGCTCCAGAGTTACGTACGGCAAACCGTTCTGCGGCCATACCGCGGAAAAAGGCCTTACCCGACGTAGCACCGTACAAACACACATTACCCACAATCACATTATGCTCGGTGGTAAATTGGGACACCTGTGGTGGGTATATCACAATGTGGCCGCCGCTCAGCCCCTTACCGACGTAATCGTTGGCGTCCCCTTCCAATTCTAGGGTCACACCCGACGCCAAAAAGGCACCGAAACTTTGACCGGCGGAACCTTCGAGGTTAACGTGGATGGTATCGTCCGGAAGACCGACTTCCCCGTGGGTAAGAGATACCTGGTGACTCAACGTGGCGCCAAAGGCTCGGTCGGTATTATGAATAGTGGCGGACAACACCACCCGCTCCTTACGATCAAAGGCTGCCTGGGCCTGTTGGATCAACAGGTTATCCTTGCGCAGTTCCAGCTTGTGATTTTGTTGGGTCACGTTATAAGTAGCAACACCCGGCCGTAGGTTAAAGGCCGGTGTGAGAATCAGGGACAGGTCTAGATTACACGTTTTAGGGGTACGCCAGTCGTCGCGCACCCGGAGCAGATCGGTTCGACCCACCATTTCATTAACCGTGCGGAAACCCAGCTGGGCCATGATGCCACGCATTTCCTCCGCGACGTAGTAGAAAAAGTTAACCACATGTTCCGGGGTACCCGCAAATTTCTTGCGAAGTTCGGGGTCCTGGGTAGCGATACCCACGGCGCAGGTGGCCAAGTGACACTTGCGCAGCATAATACAGCCCATGGCAATCAAAGGAGTAGTAGCGAAACCCCATTCTTCGGCCCCCAAGAGACAAGCGATGGCCACGTCCCGACCGGTACGAATCTGGCCGTCGGTTTGTAGTACCACACGGCCACGCAGGTCGTTGAGGACCAAAGTCTGATGGGCCTCAGCCAGACCCAATTCCCAGGGTAGACCGGCGTACTTGATACCGGTCCACACCGCAGCACCAGTACCACCGTCGTGACCGGAAATGAGAATATGGTCGGCACGAGCCTTGGCCACGCCCGATGCCACAATTCCCACCCCCACCTCGGACACTAGCTTGACCGAGATACGCGCTCGAGGGTTGGTGCATTTGAGATCGTAAATCAATTGCTTAAGATCTTCAATGGAGTAGATATCGTGGTGAGGAGGAGGACTGATTAGACCCACTCCAGGGGTAGTTTTCCGAGTACGGGCAATCTCCACCGTCACTTTGTAGCCGGGTAGTTCCCCACCTTCGCCAGCCTTGGCACCCTGGGCCATCTTGATTTGGATTTCATCCGAATCCGACAAGTAATAATTGGTCACACCGAAACGACCCGAGGCCACCTGTTTAATGGCCGAACGCATGGAAGTGCCGTCGGGCAAAGCTTCAGACCGCTTCTTCTCTTCACCCCCTTCCCCGGTATTACTCTTGCCTCCCAGTTGGTTCATGGCGATGGCCATCGTCGTATGGGATTCCCACGAAATCGACCCGTAACTCATTGCACCAGTACAGAAGCGACGCACCAGGCTGGTCCAGGGTTCTACTTCGTCAATAGGTATCGGCGTGGTCTGGTCAAACGAAAAGTCCAAAAGACCCCGCAGGGTGCACGACTTGATCTGTTCAAAGGACTTTTGTGCATAAATGTCGTAGGACTGTTGGTTCTTGCGGCGTACCGCGTCTTGCAAATTGGCTACGGCCACCGGGTCGTTGATGTGCGCTACACCCCCACTCCGCCAGTGATAATCACCGGACTCACCTAGTCCTTCGGGAGCTACGCTGGGATGGGACGGATAGGCCTGCTCATGGAAGGAGAAAGCGTCGGCTGCCAACGCGACAAACGTCGACCCCTGGATACGGGAAGCCGTGCCCACAAAACAGGTATTGACCACGCTCTGGTCTAACCCCAGAATCTCAAAGATCTGCGCCCCCTTGTAGCTCTGCAGAGTGGAAATACCCATCTTGGACATGACCTTGCGGATTCCCTTGTTACAGGCCTTGCGGTAGTTGGTGATGAGTTGATCGGGGGTGAGAGTTGGGTGAGCCAGCACTCCTTCCCGGTGTAACTTGAGCATACTCTCCAGGGTAAGGTAGGGACAAATAGCGTCGGCCCCATAACCCAGAAGTACGCACAAATGGTGAACTTCACGGGCTTCCCCGCTTTCCGCAATCAGAGCCACTTTGGAACGCAACTTTTGTCGGACCAGCGAGTGGTGCACCGCGCCCACCGCAATCAGGGAACTCAGGGGCACCCGTTCAGCGTTGGCGTTGGTGTCTGACAATACCACCACCTTGTACCCATCTTGAATGGCTTGAACAGCTTGGTCGCACACCCGTTCCAGGGCCCGCTGGTAACCAGCCGGACCGTCCTCTTTGGGGAACGTAATGTCCAAGGTGATGACCGTCCAGTCCGCCACCAGTCGGGGCAGGTTCTTAACCGCGTCCAGGTCCTCCAAGGTTAACACGGGAGAGGGCAGAGTCAACCGGTGACATTGACTTTCGTTCATCTCCAGAAGGTTACCTTCGGGACCAATGTAACACTCGAGTGACATGACCACTTCCTCCCGGATAGGATCAATAGGAGGGTTGGTCACCTGGGCGAACAATTGGCGGAAATACTCGTAGGGTAGCCGGGGTTCCTTGGCCATACACGCCAACGGAGCATCGTGACCCATAGATCCCAGGGCCTCCTTTCCGTCCCGCACCATGGGAAGTAATAGGTTATTAAGGTGTTCCATGGTGAATCCAAAGACCTTGAGACGCGGGTCTTCGGCCACCCGGGAGGCGTCCAATGTATGAGGAGTGAGGAAACCGGCCTCCCGGTACTGCTGTTTGATAGTATCAATGTGTAACCGTTGGCGGGCGATCCATTCCGCAAAGGGATTGCGTTTGGCCACGGCCATCTTCAGCTCGGTGTCATCCACGATACGACCTTCCTGGGTATCCACTAGCAGGAGTTTACCGGGCTTAAGTCGCCCCTTGCTGGCCACATCGGTCGGGTCCACTTTGACCGCGCCCACTTCGCTGGCCACGATCATACGACCCGACTTGGTGGTGTAGTAACGGCAGGGCCGTAGGCCGTTACGGTCCAAACAGGCACCACAGTACCGACCGTCGGCGAAAGTGAAGAGCGCGGGGCCATCCCATGGTTCCATGAGACTGGCGGCCCATTCGTAAAAGGCCCGCTTGTCTGGGTTCATTTGGAGATTGTTTTGCCACGCTTCGGGTACCATGGTCATGACCGCTTCGGGGAGGGAGAGTACGCCGTTCATTACCAAAAGTTCCAATACATTGTCAAACGCCGCCGAGTCGGAACCCCCGTCCTCGATAATCGGGCACAACTTTTCGACATTGTCTCCAAAGGTACGGCTATGCATGACACCTTCACGGGCCCGCATCCAGTTTTTGTTACCCCGGAGGGTGTTGATTTCACCATTGTGGGCACACCACCGCAGGGGTTGGGCGCGGTCCCAACTGGGGAAAGTGTTAGTGGAGAATCGGGAATGGACTAGGGCAAAATGGGTCCGGAACTCGGGGTTTCGCAGATCATAAAAGTAGTGACGCACCTGCTTGGGGTTAAGCAGACCCTTGTAAACAATATTTTTGTTGGACAGGGAGCAAATGTAGAACCACTTGGAAAGCGAAATGGTATGGGTAGCGTGCTTCCGCAGAATGTAGAGTTGGGTCTCAAAGAAACGCTGGTCAAAGGGGGAAGTCACGCGACTGGGGTCCAGAACCACCAAGGGCTGTACAATGGAAGGCTCCTTGGATAAGGTAGTGGGGCCCAGCATGGAGTTGTCGACGGGCACGTCACGCCAGGCCAACACCCGGAGGTGCAGGGATTCGGCGATTTGTTCAAACACGGCCATGCACTCCTTGCGCACTTCCAGGTCCCGACTGAAGTATACATTACCCGTGGCGTACTGACCATAGGCGGGCAATTCCACACCCAGGGCGGCAAACTCCTTTAGGAAAAAGTAGTGGGGTAGGCCCGTCATAGCCCCGGCTCCGTCCCCGTCACGCACGTCCGCTCCCGTGGCCCCACGATGAGTCATGTGGCACAGTAGGTCGTCGGCGTCAGCCAAAATTTCGTGACTAGCACGGCCCTGAATATCTACGATAAAACCGACACCACAGGCGTCCTTTTCCAGTTCGGGGTTATACAGACCCTGTGCGGGAGGGAGGGCACCCGCCCACGACTGGTTTCGGGAAGCGGCATGAGAAGAAAGGTTTACGTTGGCCATGATGACAGCAGAGGGAGTGGTTAAACTAGTCTAACCAAAATAGAGTAAAAATAAACGAGAAGTCGAATAGGGATCGGAAATGACGGTGCTACGTACTTGCTGGGAAAGTAAATAATTACAAGGTGCGAGGGAACAATGAAATAGAGATGGCTGGGGATGATAAACACTCGATAGCGTATTCCACCAACAGTATTATATCCTCCAACAGGCACGAAAAGAGCAGAGGAAAATAGTAACCAAGGATGGTCGCCACTGCCTGCCGAAGGTTATAAAGAAAAATCGGAGAATATGGTAGCAGAAGTGAGAGTGGAAAGCTAAAGCACCTATTTTTAACTGCGGACGTTCTTGCGCACAAAACAGTTAGGTCAACCACGGATAGAAGTCGAGTGATAAGAAGAAAATATGTCAGATGAGTGAAAGGAAAAGTGAGAAGCGGTCAGAGTAAACACTGGCAGCTGTAATCGGGCAGCGGTGTCACTTTTTAATGCGAATCAGGGTCTCTCTCACTATGAGCCAAAGTACGTGAGTGCCAGGGAAGATAAGTGAAACCCGGATTTTATAAAACCATGAGCGACAAAAAGAATGAAACATGAACAGGGACGCCAAATCAAGGAAAAAAGTAAAAGAGAGTGTAAAGATCTCCACAATAACATAAAGACAGTCTGGAGGTTAGCAATGTGAATGGGCGAAGTGGCTCAGGTTCAATAGTAAATCCTCTTTATCCTCCCCACATCACTGAGTGCGCTTATTTTTTTTGGTGTTCACAAAGATCATTCTCCTTCTTTAGTGACTCAGCCCATGGAATCTGCTATGCGTGGCCAAGGCCAATTTATTAGTAGATCTACTTTATCATGAGTCGCTTTGTCGTGACAGCGGGGTGAAGGAAGAAGGGGTGGGGGGAGAAGGGAGATAGGCCTGGTGAGCCACCTAGCGATAAAAGCGATATTACGCGAGTGTCACTGTACAGGTTGAGTCACACTGCCTCCGTTCTCACCAAAGTGGAACAATTAAGGGTAAGCCGAAATCAACCAGCATAATTGCTTTTTTTGCATGGATCGTTAATTTACTTACCTAGAGTTTGGTGGGTTGATTTCGGGTAAAAGTTTGGTAAAATTAGAAAAAAAATAAAATAAACGAATCTAGGGACGACACACCCAAGATACAATCTTTTGGGAAAGTGGGTTATTCTATATAAATACAAGAAAGATATTAAGAGCATAGAGATATCGTTAGTAACTGGAATCAAAGACCAATCCGGCTATCGGAGAAAGGGAGACAGGGAGCTGGGATCCGATCGGGCCGGTTGGAGCCAAAACCCAATGAGAGGTGTGGGTGGGGGAGTTTTTCTCCACTCATACCTATCACATGCTGGCGATAGTGAGAAGGACAGTGGCCAAGCGGCAACCTTGGTTTCAGCATGACTACTGGTGTTCCAGAATAAGCAGAGAAATAAAATGAAACCTTCTCTCATCACCCATACTCCCTTTTATGCTCAGGATGGGTCATATTTATTGTTGTGAGTATAGAGCAAAGCTCACGATAATCTACTATATTAAACTGTCACAAAGGGGTTCGTTGGGACTGGCCAAAGATAAAGATATCAGGGATGTGAAGAGTGTATGTACACTCAGTGATAAAAGCAGGGCACACTGATCATTGTACAGGGAGGGAAACATGCTTACCCGAAAGTACCTCGTTTACGTGCAGAATGGCAGAGTGGGATATATGGTGATACCCCAATAGATCCTATTTTTTACGGAATAGTAAAGAAAGATAATGATGATGAGAAGGAAGAAGTTGTTTATAACCAAACGAATAACTAATAGAAATGGATAAGAAGAAGGGCGCGATAAAAATAGTACAGGAGCAGAAAAGAGCTAGTGAAGCAATCGGTAGAATTGTACCGTAACCGTAGAAGAAAGGGGGAGGTAACAAAATGTCCGGATATGGAGAAATAGATGGGGCGGGGAGGAAACAGGTAAGCTTGTAAACACCCGAGATGAATGGGGAAAGGGATTTTATAAAAACTTTAACTTAATCAATACGGGGCAAGATGACACGGGAACAACAAGTGGTCGAAGTAACCCACGAAATAAAGGCTTGTGAAGAAAAATTATGGTGCGAGAAAATAAATAAACGGAAAGTCACAAGCAAAGGAAGGGCGAAAAAAAGGGGTGAATCTAAAAGCACCGGGAGCCAAGGTTTTTATATCTGTAGTGAAAGACTAGATAACGCATGTGCATTCACCCAAATGGCCAAAGGGGATCCCAACTGAGGGAGAAAAGTGACTGACCAGAATTTTTGTCCCGCATCTTTGGGAAAGCGAAAAGTAGACCATAGAACTAATATTTTTTTTGAACTCACCACCTATAACCACGCGATAGAGGGGGATGGGAGAAAGAGAGTAGAATAAGCGTATGTGCCGTTATCTACCACCAGCCCACACGCGAATATGCCGAAGCAACAAAAAAATGATCACATTGGTCAGTTTAGTCAGCATTGCCCACTCCACCTTAGTTTGTTTTTTGGCCCTGGCAATGAGAAGGTTTCAACGCCTGTTATCCATTGACAATCTGGACAGATGCCGCTGGGATATTCCAAGACAGAAGGTGGTTGGTTGAGCGCCCATCCGAGATTTTCCGACTAGTTACGAAAGGGAATGACGAAATCATAACCAACCCCTTCCCCCACTCAGAAATACCACAAAAAACCATGTGAATAGAGAAGAGGGTGGGAAACCCTGCCCAACCAAATCGCTGACAAACAAGGAGTCGAATTGCCATCCATCTACAATCAACCACCATCCAACCCTTCCCAGAAACCCGCTGGAAAATTAAGGCCGCTTTGTCATTGAAGAAAGAAGCTATGTAATACTGACTGTGGTTTCGTTTACTTTATTCATTCCGCTACATTTACTTTTACTTTACATATGTCAGCCAGCAAAGCTACGGAGCGATAGCTTGTGATGGAAAAAAATAACGCAGGTATTGCCCTTGTTTGGGGAGTAAACAACTGGTCCAGAAATGCTGTTATGTTCCCCATAGTTCCCAAACATATCTGCATAAAATCAACTAATAAAGCAATCCTCGTTGTTTTTTAAAGCATTGCTCGGACGGAAACCATGTCATAACCACATTGTAATATCTTTGTTGTGTATATTTCCCTAGTAAGTATGGTTATAAAAATGGGTACATTCCATCTTTCCAAACAAGACGTGCGGAAAATGATGTCATTCAGCGATCCCCCTCCCCCTTTCCCTTACTTTTGGGATTTGAGACTGAGCAAAGATTTATCTCTGCCCACTATGTTTAAAGTGAAATATCCATATTAAGACAAGTAATACCATATCGTCTTCCGATTAAGATAACGTTTCATATATATTCTCACTCCTTGCTTTCTTTACTTCCGATCATCGGGAATGGTGTGTGTATTAGCGGAGTATTCCACTTTGTCCATACTCTCCCCAAGCGGCCACCTTAGTTTACTAAGACACTTCTCCCCAGCCCACCTATGTTGAACACCGACATCGACCAAAGTTGTAAATAATGCCGCTGCAATGGCAATTTTTACATCATAAAAAATATAACATTAAAGTATTAGCTGATTGGTTCGAGTCATGGGGGTGGCTATAGAGTAATGTAATACAGAAGAGGATGAGGTTGCACCTACGGGGCATTTCTGTCACTTAAAGTAGATAAACGGCCGCAGACACCCATCTTTCCCCAAACGATAATGATAATAAACGTAAATTGGGGGGGAGAGATATCTACGCCCCCAACAATAACGGTAATACCACGAATCACACCATTATGTAGCCCCACAGATATTGCCACTCGTCCACACTTGGAAGGGGGGTAAAATGTCACTTAGGAATTGGAGTAGCTGGCCAACGTCGTGGTCAAAAAAAGGCCCACCGCCTTCCTTCCCACAATGACATATGCAAGGGAGAGGAAGAGGTACCTTCCTCAAGCCTCTTATCAGCCAAATCAGCCCATTTTTTTCAACTGATTTTCCGTTCCTTGAGGAACTACCACGAAAGCGAGATTTGGACGACTAATCACCCTTTTTTGGGAGAAAATAAATCCAGAATGACTCATGATGGCCATTGGATAAATCACCGAGTATCCGAAAAAGGGAGCCGGTATATAAACACTGACCAAATGATGCCATTCGCCAGATTCCCACACATAGGACAAATACGGAGGCAAAGATAAGCGGTTGAGATGGTAAATCCCTGCCATTCGAAATTTTCGTTTAGGTGTAAATCGGATAGCCCCACTGTCCTTGTAGGTCATTGTGGTGAAAAAAAGAATACACAATACATATCGGCAGGTGTGAACATGGTGGATCGAAGTGAACCGCCCTGGCTTTAGTTTGGTGAAGAAAAGGTCATCAAATCGCTAGAAATTGGCCATCTTCTGAGTCCAAACAATCCGTACATTTATTACCATCAAATGGCCACCTGTAATACACACTAAACAGTTTGTGCTGACAACCTACCAAATTTAGCTATAAAAAGAGTAACGGTTATAACAAATCAGGTTCAAGTTATAAGTCCATTTTTTACCACGGAGAAGAAAAGGAAATTGGTAATATTTCTCTCACTTGTACCAGTTGTCACAGAATAAAAAGCACCATCACAATACTGACATTTTAAAATCCATGCTCCGGGGCTCCAGATGTCAGGGACAAAGGTAAAAGGACCTTAGTTCAACCACGATCGTTCTACAGGGGCAGCCCATTTGGTGGTCACCTTACGACGGTAGGTGAAAAATTCAATACCACCGTCTCCAGTAATATCCATATCACCGAATTTGCTAGCCTCGATACCACCAAAAGTAAAGGGCTCACGAGGCACAGGGACTCCGATATTGACTCCAATCATACCTGCACGGAATCGTTGGGTATAGAATTGGGCCTGGGCTCCGCTGGTGGTGTAGATGCAGGCGGCGTTACCGTAAGGATTGGCATTTTCAATGGCTAAAGCTTCCTCACTGGAAGCACATTCATAAATCGAAAGTACCGGGCCAAAGATCTCGTCGTGAAGGGCCTTGTCGGCTTTGTTGTGGTGCTGAATTACAGAGGGACCCACCCAGGACCCTTTGGTGGTATTGGCCTTATCCACAAACGCCGAGTTGCGTCTGCCGTCTACGAGCAGTTTGGCCCCACTTGTTTCGGCCTCGGTAACGTATTTTTGGATACGTGCCCGCGACGCCTCATCGATCACCGGGCCCACTTCACGAGAAGCACTTCCGGGCTGGAGTGCCAGAGTCTTATCTAAGATAGCCTGGATCAGTTCGGGTTGGGGTCCCACCGTCAACAACACCGATGCCGCCATGCATCGTTGACCAGAACAACCCGTAAAGGAATTGACCACATCCTGGGCGGTAAGCTCAACATCACAGTCAGATACGGCCACCAAATGATTTTTGGCACCACCCAACGCCAAACAACGTTTATCCAGGGCCCGACAGTTTTGACTCACCAATCGGGCCACATGGGTTGTCCCCACAAAAGTGACGGCTTTCACCTTCGGGTGTTCCAACAAGGGTTGTACCACACCCTTATCCCCGTGTACGATATTAAGCACCCCGGGAGGAAACACATCTTTGGCCAATTCCGCCACCCGTGTCATCGTCAAGGGGACCTTTTCCGATGGTTTAACCACCATAGTATTCCCACACCCGATAGCAATCGGTAAGGTCCAAAACGGCACCATAAATGGAAAATTAAACGGCACAATGCTAGTCACCACGCCCAATGGCACCCGGGCGTCCTGACACATTACCCCACGGGACACTTCCAATACCCGTCCGGCCATAACCTGGGGAAGACTAATGGCGTACTCCAACGTTTCCAACCCCTTTTTGATTTCACCTACGGCTTCGTCAAACGTTTTCCCGTGTTCTCGCACAATCAGCTCGGCTAGTTCTTCCATATGCGCCGTCAATATGTGGTGAAAACGTAACGAGTACTGGGCGCGGTCCTTGACAGTGCGGTGACTCCACCCGGCAAACGCAGCGTGGGCCGCATTAACCGCCGCATCGACATCCTCGCTGGTAGACAGGGGCACTTCAGCAATAGGCGCATTGGTGTGGGGCGTGGTGACGGTTAAAAATTGGGCACTAGTTGCTGGTGCCAAACTGGCCTGGGCTTGGTTGTTGAGCCAATTGACCAAACGGGGCAACTCGATGCTGGAAGTCATGATGAAGTACTCAAAGTGGGGGGTTTCGTCAGTATTACTGATGATAAAGCGGAGGCGAAAAAAATGGTACGAGAAGGCACCTAATACAACTCTACACAGCTTGGGATAAGTAAACCAAAAACCACGAACACGGTGGATAACTGAATAGGTCTCCGTTAGAGCAATTACGCAAATTACAAGTGACCGAACGATAGATTGGAAAATATTTAAATGTTGGGTAAAAAATGAAAGCAACGTACGGAATATAAAAACAGAAAGGACATTAGCACATTACTCCTCAGACTATTATATCCTCAGAATCCAAACTACTCTTACTTTTCTTCCTCGAGAACTTGGAAGAGACGTTGGGCGGACCAGAGTGAACTATTCATTCAACTCCACCAAGTCACAAGAATCAGTCCTATCACCACCTCACCTCAATTCCCACATTTAGTTGTGAAGACTGAAAGGGGGATAAGTGCAATGCACATTGTACAAGGGCTGTGGTGATGCACTACGTTGGTGTGTCATCAGTCGTACTGTCACTCATTCATTCCAATATTCCGTTTCCATGTGTATGAATTTAGCCTTGCTAGTGACTCGTTATAACAGTATTCATTTTCCCCAAGCACATGAATATCATTATGCTACTGTGAACAAAACAGTCACATCAGCCTTGGCACACTTGCTCATCATTCTGGCTGAGACCGCCTCTCGGATTTCATCACGTGATGTATATTCTGTAGGTAGACACATGTAAGGAGTGGGTATGGGTTTGGCTTGACTTCACTGTAAAAAGGTTGGATGAATGTCGTGGACAAGGACAGGAGTTAAAGTGACTATTCGCCCTGGGCCCCTTCAAGGTTCCTCCTCTTTCGTTTTCCTCGTTTGAAACCGATACTACTTGTAAGCTGATTTTGTAAGTACTCAAAACCATCCTCGGTCATCACTATGTGGTGCTAAACTATGTTTCTATCATTATGAGCACCAAGGGTATATCAGCCTATCCATCTATTCACCCACTCCACAAAAGTCGAAATCATAAAGTGGAAAGATGGATGGATGGATGGATAACTAATTACATACATTTATAGCTCACTTTCAAGTGCTACATCGCTATCCTTCCACCATCACTTGCTAACCTAGTGACTTCTAAACTTAATCCGCACCCTCACACTTTCTCAAATCTCCACAGTCTTTAAATTCGAATATTTCCGTTCGAACCCCTTGAACACGGTACACACCACTTTGCTAGTCAAGATGTCAAAGGGAGAAAAGAAATCCGCCTACTTTGGAAAGCTCCGTGAGCTGTTGGACACTCACAAGTCCGTCTTCATCACCAACGTCGACAATGTGGGCTCCAACCAGATGCACCAGATCCGTCGCTCCCTGCGTGGTCGTGCCATTGTACTCATGGGTAAGAACACCATGGTACGTCGTGCCCTGAAGGACATGCTGGAAGAGAGGCCCGAATTGGAAAAGCTTCTGCCCCATGTCCGTGGTAACATTGGTTTCGTGTTCACCAACGAAGACCTGAAGGAAGTGCGTGACGAACTTTTGAGCAACCGTGTCCGTGCCCCCGCCAAGGCTGGTGCTCTTGCCCCCGTGGACGTGTGGGTGCCCGCTGGCAACACCGGTATGGAACCCGGTAAGACTTCTTTCTTCCAGGCTTTGGGTGTCCCCACCAAGATTGCCCGTGGTACCATTGAAATTACCAACGACATGCACTTGGTGCATGTTGGTGACAAGGTAGGTGCTTCCGAAGCTACCCTGCTCAATATGTTGAACATTTCTCCCTTCACCTATGGTATGACCATTACCCAGGTGTTTGACGATGCCACCATCTTCTCTCCTGATGTGTTGGACATTGAAGACGCCACCCTTTTGGAACGCATTACCGAAAGCATCGCTACCATTGCCGCTCTGTCCCTGCAGATCAACTTCCCCACTGTTGCCGCCGTTCCCCACGTGCTGGTCAACAACTACAAGGACTTGTTGGCCCTGTCCGCTGCCACCGAGTATACCTTTGAAGGCTCGGAACAGATCAAGGCCTATCTGGCTGATCCCTCCGCCTTTGCCGTGGCCGCTCCGGTTGCCGCTGCTGGTGATGACTCTGCCGCCGCCGCGGAAGCCCCCGAAGAGGAAGAAGAAGAATCTGATGACGATATGGGTTTCGGTCTGTTCGACTAGATTCCGTCATGAATTTATAACCACTGTAACCACCTACGTTCGATGTGTATTTGAATCAATGTCCAGTTTTAGGTTATAGTAGCCTTGCACTTGGTTCATCAAAGAATAAAAACAAATTTGGAGTATTATTTCTGATCACCTAGCAGACTGAAATTGTGTTTTAGTATTCTTCATGTACTCAAGGAGTAGACTCTTACTGGTACTTTACATGTGGTAATGATGACGATTGAAACAGGTGCCTACTACCTTGGTGTATACCTTCATGTGTAAAATTAAATTGGATATTATTCCTTCCTTGTCCCATCCATGTGCAAACATAACATGCAAAGCCAGTTCCAATGTAGCCAGTGGTAATGTAGCTCAGGCCAATCTCCGATTTTTTTTAAAATGGCATCTTTAATAAGCATCACAGTAATTCAAAGTCACTGTCAAGGGTCACATCAATATGGGTAGTTTTTTATTTCGTCTATATAGCAATTTGGAGCAAAAATGTACCAATTACAAATTTAAGCAATACTGATTTGTGAGAGATCCATTCATCGCTGGCGGATTTTTCGCTACATAGTCGAAAAAAATTACCCATGTGCTAAACACTAGATTATATATAAAAAAGTAAATGAAGCAATATCGGTCTGTTTAATAGCAGCAAGGGAGCTGGTCACCCATCTTTGTAATGCCAGCCAGTGGATTTACATAGCAGGCGAGGAAGGAAATGGGAGGGTGTTGACGCATGGCGTCACAGCACTGAGGTCTTCTTCCGCTAACCCCGGGAAAATCGGGATGTCACTACCACAAGTTATGTAAATACGCGGGGTACCGGTGCTCCAGTTCGGGAGGATGCCATTCTTGACTTTCTTGGCGAAATTTATACAATGTTGGGGAACACATCGTTTGGTAGGCACGGGGTCATTGTTGCTGCAGTTATTCGGATATTGAAGGGTACAGTACTTGGGTATCACAAGGTCAATGTTGCCGCAGGTATTCCCAGCTGTTTTGGTACATGCCACCCTGCCTGATACCAAGCCCACCGAGAGAATTACCAAGGTAGCCGAAAGGAATACGTAACGAAGGGCCATCTTGATTTTCTGGCAAGATTACGAATATGCTAGGGAGTACAGCACTTGGGGTGTGCAAAAAGATAGTGAGAGAGAAGTGGTATGGTTTGGTTTGGTGTTAAAGAATGTCTGTAGTGCACCTATTTATATCTGGTTTTGTGGTTACTCGTGAGGATAACGAAAATGCGGCTTGCCAGTACTCATGGCCTACAATAACACAATATAAGGCCGGGTTACCAGCATCACCGCTTGACCAGTGGATATAATAAATCGTGAATGTGTTCGATATTTTACTTTTTTTTTAATTTATTTACAAGGGTTAGTTAAATTTTTCTCACAAGGTTTTCGAAAAAAAGAAGAAAACAGCGTATGAAGTATAACATTCCAAGTCACCCAGAAGATTATTACGGATAGTCGTGAAGATAAGCGGGTTTAGGAAGATTTTCTCCTCTCTGTCACACCTTTCCCTTTTATTTCGGAGATCACGAGAATCAATAATAGCCCACTTTTTAGTTAATCTCCTTTGAAGCAATCCTACGCCCTTAGAACTTATTTTAAGAGCAATTAACGAATCTGGGTAGAATAAATAGTTAATCTGTAAGTGGAAAACACTCTAACCGAAACAGGATTAAATTCGCAATTGAATTCCTTTGTGTAGTTACCATTTGGTTATAATCTACCAGCCGCAAATTAAAGTCCAGGGAATTGCTTCCGAATGTGGTGGATCGCCCAGCTATTGAGTATAATATATTCGGGCTATCTTCAGTTAGTAGGATGTTTACCTGATTTACATTACAGCAGCACCATTTTGGGATTCCAATAGTCTTCAGCTGTTCAAAAACTTAGATAGGGAGCACACATAAAATATTTCTAAACCTCGTCATTTCTTTCGTTACATACCATATTTTTGCTTTACATAATTTGTCGCAACTACGCGAAAGATATATCATGTATGCAATTATGTCTGTCCAGCCTCTCCTTAATTCTTGGTTGGCTTCTATGGGAATGGAGTTGACCTACTCATCTACTACACCAAAGCTACCCAATAAGAAACTTAATTGTATGACAGGTTTCCCTTTTGGGACTGATTTTGCGAAATCCACATATGATCATGGAAAGTCTACAAGGGTATCCATCCTAACAGCCAACAATGGTACATCTGGTGAAAATCATACGAATTCATACGGTGGCTAGACGAATCACCGAGTAGGGCTTTGGGAACCTCGCCGAGGCATGGAACATGATAGTGACTATTGACATGTGGACGAGGTACTTCTTGTAGGAATCACCAAGACGAGACGTGTTACTATTTTATCCTATACAGCGATATAGAGCAAAGATGTACCAATTAAAATTTAACCGATAGGACTTTGTAAAAGACCCACTCAGCTCGGGCAGTTTTTTCGTTTTATACTCGAAAAAAGTATACCCAAGTGTGAAAGGTCTGCTTAGTTCTTAACGAGAGCAGCATTGGGCAGCAAATGCCACATAAGGCTGAGATAGCACAATGCTTGAAATAAACCCAGAAAAAATCTAAAGGAGTATATTATTTCTCTGGCTGTATCCCTTTCCCTGACAAGTGACTTTGAAAAAAATGGAGTCTGAGAAATTGAACCCAACCAGTGCTAGTGACCAGGACTCCATTGGTAGGCATCCATGTACCCACCAGTCCAAGGGCAGTGTCTCTCAATTTATCTTTCCGCTGAAGAAAGTGGTTGGTGAGCTCCCTAGCCACTGATGCAACATTTTCCCAGACTGTTCCCCAATTAAATAATATAGGTCTGCGAAAACCACACCTGTTATTTACCTGGATATTAACTGCCAGTCACACCACTCAAAGTCAGATGACACTGTGACCATGGAATTTCTCACTGAAAGTGGCTGCCCACAACTACATAATGCAGATACTTACATGTCTCGAGAGTAAGGGTTCAAGGCTATAAATACTGATGACAACGATGAGAATACCTCACTATAACATATATGTTACGTTTTCCACCGTGACAGTAATTGGTAGGAGTGTTCCTGGCTTGTTGATTTTCTTTCGTCCTGACTCGGTAGTGTTAACACTATACGCCTCTTTTATAATTGTAATTATGGCAACATTTATGCTACGTACCATCAAAACTGGTTTAGCGACGGCAGTAAAGTGCCCTCAAATCTACGCTTGCGTTCCTACTGTACCCGGGCGAGCTGTGAGTATCACTTTGGCAGAGTCGAACACCCCCCAGTTTTTGTCTCGTTCTATCCTCTGCCAAGCGCTTGCGGTTCCCACTCGACGCTGGCTGTCTAACCAGCGAACCCGTCAGAGTGCCTACTCGGCTGCTTTGGCGGCCACTCCATCTCCCATCACACATACTCCTGGGAGTATTCCCCTGTCGTACGTCAAAGGTCCCACCGATGTACCACTCTTGGAGACCACCATTGGTGCAACATTTGACAAGCAGGTAGCCAAGTATGGTCAGGAACTGGCCGTAGTGGTAAGCCACGAGCACGTACGACTCACGTACGCCGAATTGGGTCAGCAGGTCGACCAAGTAGCACGGGCCCTGCACGACCAAGGTCTACGTCACGGTGACCGGTTAGGTGTATTTATGCCCAACAACTTAGCATGGATGGTACTGCAGTACGCCACCAGCAAACTGGGGGTCATCCTTACCACTATCAACCCTGGATACCGGCTCCACGAACTCGAGCACGCGTTAAATCTGGTGGAGTGCAAAGCCCTGGTGTTAGCCCCTACTTTCCTCAAGTCCAACTATATTAACATGACCCAAGAACTGTTTCCAGAATTGCGGAACTGCGAGCCGGGCCATTTACAGTCCGCTCGTGTGCCTTCGTTAAAGTCGGTCTTTGTGGTGGACAATCCGTTGGAACCTTCCATTACCGAGTGGCGTTCCGTCCCAGGTTACATTGATTATCATTCACTACTGTCCACCCCGGTTAGCGCAGATTCGGCATCCGCCCTGTCGAACCCCGTTGTTCAGCCGAACGACGTAATCAATATCCAATTTACCTCGGGCACTACCGGTAGTCCTAAAGCGGCGGCGTTGACTCATCGGAATATCCTCAACAATGGGTACCTCGTGGGCAAGGGGCTGGGCTACACGCCCCAGGACCGTCTATGCTGTCCCGTTCCCCTCTATCATTGTGTTGGTCTGGTACTTGGCAACTTGGGCTGTATGACCCACGGTGCGGCCGTCGTGTTCCCCAGTATGGTATTTAATGCGGAAGAAACGCTGAAAGCCATGGAAAAGGAGAAGTGTACCTCCTTGTACGGTGTCCCCACCATGTTTATCGAAGAAATGGCCCATCCCAACATAGCCAAGTATGACCTGTCTAGCTTACGGACCGGTATCATGGCGGGAAGCCCCTGTCCTATTGAAGTGATGAAGGAAGTGCTCGTTAAACTACACATGAAGGAGGTCCTTATTGCCTACGGTATGACCGAAACAAGCCCAGTGTCATTCATCACTAATCGGGTAGACAGTCTAGAAAAACGAGTGGCCACTGTCGGAAAGGCCCTCCCTCACGTGGAAGCCAAAGTGGTACACCCAGAAACCCGAGATACCCTTCCTTTGGGTCAAGAAGGGGAGCTCTGCACTCGGGGCTTCGGAGTCATGGCCCAATATTGGAACGACCCGAAAAACACGTCCGAATCAATTGATCAGGACGGTTGGATGTACACTGGTGACTTGGCGGCGTTCGATCAGGAAGGATATTGTCGGATTGTGGGGCGCACCAAGGATATGATTATTCGAGGGGGTGAAAATATTTCTCCGGTGGAAATCGAAAACTTTTTATTCGAGCATCCCAAAGTCAAAAATGTGCTAGTGGTGGGAGTGCCTGATAAAAAGTTTGGTGAACAAGTGTGCGCTTGTGTTATCCCCGCAGATGCCCAGGATCCTTTCACCATGGAAGAAATTCGGGATTTCTGCCAGGAGAAGTTGGCCCATTTCAAGGTCCCCAAATACACTCTTAACATGGAAATGTTTCCCAAGACGGTCACTGGAAAGGTTAAGCGCAACGAATTACGTACTATTGCTACTGAACGGCTTGGTTTGAGCTCCTAACGGATACATTTACTAGGAAAGAAAGCTTGGTTGTACAATTTTATAGAAAAAAAACCTCACACATTTATTGATTATTGGTCAAATAATATGAAAACGATGAATTACAATCCGTGCCGTAGGAACCTAAGAGGGTGCCCGTAGCCAAGTAAACGAAAATCACTACAGATAGATGCAGAGCGTGTACATTGGGACGCGACCTTGATTAAACATTACAAATCGAAAAACATAGATGGAACGAATCACCTTGGTCCCACACCATCCAAAATTATCCATAGAAGGGGGATCGCTTGGTGCCATTTCGTTAAGTCAAACTTTTGACTGAGTACCATAATAGCACTGCACGGAGGTGCCCCGCTTTACAGCATCATTCATATTCGTTGAGTTACTAAGTATGGGTTGCCTTATTTTCGATGGAGGTCGCTCCAGCATTCCCCGACCTCATTCTTTCACGTCACTGCCAAATGTAAGCAGCTGGTCTACCAAATCCACCATCTGATACTGGATACGAGGGTCCAACTTCGCGATCTGGCGGTAGATTTCCGAGGGATTGTATAACGCTCCTGCGTATAGGATCCCTGCACAGGCAGCAGCGCCTATGACCTGACTAACTGGCTCATGAGTTCGTCGAACATCCGCGCGAGGCCCGCATCCCAAGGCCGTAGAAATTTGCTGTACCGTGCACTACAGGTCCATTCAGGAGAACTCACTAGCTTGGTTTCATAAAGTTTTTTACTGTTGTTTAACAAAACATTGTATAAGGCCTCTTGGTTGTAATCCGAATTGAACCATGCTTTTACGCATTCACTGCTAAAGAGTAAGTCACGGTAAGCTTCTTTGGCCCGCGATATTGACTCGCGATCTACAGCAGTGGTACAAAGGGCAGTATAATGCAATGGTTAACGTTTTTTTATTAACCAATGTTGCTTCTCTTATTCAGTGGAGGGATAAGGAGTTTTCTCTTTCATGCATACCCGTGAAATGTGAAAAAATGTATAACTGTATACTTACGAGTGACGTGGGCCTTATCGAATCTAACGGGTAACGTTTTCGATAACGAGATGTAAATCTGAGAAAGAATGACGTACGGAGGTACACTTAAAATAATTGCAGGCAAAAAGGTGGATATATACCTCGTAAACGTAAGTATAGAATGGTTAGAAAAAATAAATATGATGTTTCGGAGAAAGGACAGGTAAAACTACTGTCTTTATATTCACTTTATCGAAGGCCTGGTATACCATTCTACAGCTTGTTAGGATATGGTGTGAATGGCCCACGTAAATCATTAAATTAATCCATTAATTCATAACATTTTTTTGCTAATTCATCGCCGCAGCAGCTATCCCACCAAATGCTATTTTTACAACTGTGGTAGCCTAAATAATACTGTTGGGAATTGGGTAAACTAATAGCCTTTAATAAACATTGGATTTAACTAATACTAATGTCATAAGACATAT